>JAVDBV010048091.1:0-24147 GCA_032619315.1 Piper longum | reverse complement strand
GGCAAGGAGGGCGCTCGATGATCTAGGCTGTCCAAAATCAGACGGCCTATATCAAATTTTAATTTCTTTTAAAAAAAAATTTAAAAATCTGGGTCATCCTTGAAATCAGATGGCCGAGACATTTTGTGGGTAGGGAACCAATTCTTGCCTCAGGGGCAAGAAATTGGTTCCCATTCAACAAACCAATAAATATGTTTTATTTTGGTGTTTATGGTTATAAATAAAAGCGTTAAATAAGATGATATTATTGGATATTTAAATGCATGAAAGTTGTTAAATTTAATCTTCATCTTATAGAAAATGGATGAGCAATGGGTAGATGAATACTATTTTGGTGGGGAAGAAATATCTTTTTTATTGCATAAAACCACTCGCTATTATTGTGTCCTTGTTGAGTTGTTACTACAAAAGATGGAGGGAGGTAAACAAGAATTTTGTTTTAGTAGAAATAACTTGTCTACTAAAGTTCATGCCTAAAGAGATGTTGACAATGATAATACAAGATGATGAGTCTTTGTCCAATGTTGTGACATTTGTTCTAAACAAATCAATGGACGAGTTGAAATTACCGTATTCAAACATGTTGAAGCATCAAAAGGGACTAAAACCCAAATCTGATTCATTCTTAAACTTAACTGGTTGTATGGTAGATTGAATTATTTTTTATTCTGATTAAGTCGGTGAACTAGAACCTTAAGTAAAAATGACTTAGACCCTCTTGACATCTCAAGATAGAAAAATATCATTACAACGCAATCAATGCATGCATGAATTATATACCTTATTTCGATGCTATATGCATGTTATGATAAATGATCACTCTAAAGATCAATTAAATTACAATAAATTATAAAAATTCTAAATTAAAATGGACATAAGCGCTCCATAAAAAAAAGTTTTTTTTGACGGACGCCGGAGCGGGGTAGAGGGGTGTCCGCGGTGGCTTCCGTGGCGGGGCATTCGAGGGCAGTGGCCGCATTGGGGCGGTGACAAACTAGGGTAGCATTCGCGACCCCCCCTCTGCCCATCGGCCGTAGCACCCCGGCCCTTGTCCCCTCCCTTGGCCCCACCACGCCCACCCCGAGCCGACAGCCGGCCGCCGGCCGCCCTGCCTCAATTTTTTTTTTATTATCAAATATGGGCTGTCCGATGCTATGGACGATTCGGACGGCCCAGATTACAAAATAGGTAAATTATAATAAAATATTATTCAATCATGAATAGTACATATTTGATTTGATAACAAAATATTATTGGGATTTGTTTGCCACATCACACACACGCTTGATAATATCAAAAAAAGAAATTTCTCTCATTTTGATTTGATAAAAAAAACTTATTTTTATAAAAGTAAAACTCGTCCCAAGCGTGGATTGTACGCACTGCACTCCGCATCGCGGCGACGACTCGAACCCACCCCACTCCGGTTCCCCCGAAAAAATCGATGCGCATTTTTCGAATGCCTTCTGGGGTTGTTCTCGGTTCTAGGCTTTGTTGATTTGTTCCTTTTTGTTGTTTGATGATGACGATGATGATGTGGACGAGGGTTTGCAGATTTTGATCTGTGGATGAGAAGGTAGGCGAAGGTTGCAATGTCGGAGACGGAGCTGGAGAGCCTGCTGCTGGAAGCCGGGGCGCGGCTGCTCGATCCCCCCGCCGATGTTGACGAGCTCATTGATCTGCTCGATGTAAGTTTTGTGCTCGATTTTGGTGTTTTTAGGGTTTTCTTTTTGTTGTTGCTGCTGCTGTGCTTGATTTGTTCGTTTGATGGGGTTTTAGGGTTTGTGAAATTTCGATTTTGGTTATGTGTGGATGCGAGTATAATGTATTGGTATTGTCGGTGGGAAGCTGTGATGAGCTGCATGGGGGTTTAGGTGCGGTCTGCTGGGATAAATTATTTGTTGATTTGCAGGGATATGAAGTTTATGCGAATATGTGCTCATTGATCCGCTTGACGTAAGTTTTGTGCTTGACTTTGGGGGTTTTTAGGCTGTTTTTTGTTGTTGTACTTGATTTGTTCCTGTAATGGGGTTTTAGGGTTTATGAATTTTGATTTGGTTATGTGTGGACAAGATTACATTGTATAGGTACATCTGTGGGATGTAGTGATTGAGTTGCATGTTGTAAATCAATTATTGGATGATTTGTGCTTGGTGATAAGTAGTTTGTGTAAATATGTGTTAACTGAGTTTTAGGGTTTATTCTTTTATACTTGAAGTGACTAAATTTACAGCTTGGTCCTGTGTGGGTACGTGTGGATGTGTAGAATGTATTGGTATATCTGCGGGGAGTGATGTTGAGCTGCATGGGGTATTAGGTTCAATCTGCCAGAATATTTATGTGTTGATTTGTAGTTGGTAAGGAAGAAATTGTTAATAATGATAAGAATTTTATGCGAATGTATGTTTGTTTGGGTTTTAGGGTTTACGAATCTATATATAATAGTAATTAAAGTTTGATTCGGTTATTTGTGGATATGTGTGGATGTGTACACTGTATTGGTATATCTTGTGGGAAGTTGTGGCTGAGTTGCATGTGGGTTAAGGTTCAGTTTGCTGGAATAATTATGTGATGATTTAAAGGTGATAAGGAACAACTATTAACGATGATAAGAAGTTTATGCAAATATGTGTTTGCGTTTCAGGGTTTATGTTTTTATATGCAGGTGAATAAATTTTGATTTGGTTGTGTATGGGTATGTGAACATTGTATTGGTATATCAATGGGAATATGCAATTGAGTTGCAAGTGGTAAAGCAATTATTCGTGCTCAATATAAATAAAAGTTTATTGAGAATGATAAGAAGTTTATGTGAATTGCAACTCATTGAATTGTATGTTAATAGGATTCACTCTTCATGTGTTGCTAATTGATATGGTTTATAACATCTGATGTTGTTTGAACTCTCTAATTTTCAAGCATTGCAGTATAGAAATTTGTGGTTGTTGGCAAAACTTATTAATCTGTTTAAAATTTTGAGGGTAGCATATTAATCTGTTTTAAATTTTGAGGGTAGCATGGTTGGATATTTGTTCTTTAGATTGTACTAATATGATATCCAATAATTGTCCCCATAGAGTGGACATGCCACGATTTATAGGGCTTTTTTCGTTATACAGGCGCCTAAATTTTGATTAAGTTTTATGTGGATGTGTGTACATTGCTTTTGTTGTATTGTGCTGAATGAGGCTTTTTATTGGTACATCCTTGTGCAGGCGTGATTGAATTTTGTGTGGTCCATACCATTTATTTCTTTATTTGCACCTGATAAGTATCATATTATTAACAATGATAAGAAGTTTGTGCAAAGTGCAATTGTATCAATAGAAGTCTCCCTTCTTGCAGTATGATTTGATGCGAAGCATGACACCCCTGAAAGTCATTAACATAATTTTTAAGCATTGCAGTATAAAAAATTCACATTGAAGGAAAAAATTAGTAATTTAGAAACCCTTGAATGGTAATTTATTTGAAATTTTATGTTTAGATTGGACTATAATATATCCTCTTGCTGTCCCTTTGTACTATGCATGTTTTGGAAATGGGATTTTTATGATACACTTATTCAGCTTTGTCCTTGCTGATTCTTACTTTGTCGTGGTTTGTTTTGCTATTATACTGCTAATTTTCAATTATTATTTTACTTTATATTCTGCTTTGCAGCAAGTTGAGAGTTGTCTATCAAAGGTCGAACAATCTCCTACAAGATCAACTTTAAATGCTTTAGAGCCATCCAGAAAGGCATTGATTTCTGAAGAATTACTGAAGCATGCAGATGTGGATGTTAAAATTGCCGTGGCATCTTGCATCAGTGAAGTTACCAGAATTACTGCTCCTGAGGCTCCATATGATGATGATCTAATGAAGGTTCAGGAATATTTATTTCGTTGATATTAGATTGCAGAGTTTACTTGCATGAGTTTGATTTGAATATTTTCTTCTTAATGCAGGAAATTTTTCGCATAATAGTAACTGCTTTTGAGGGTTTGTCCGACATGTCCACTCGGTTGTACAATAAAAGGGTAGCCATTCTTGAGACTGTTGCAAAGGTTAGGTCGTGTGTGGTGATGCTCGACCTTGAGTGTGATGATCTGATTCTTGAGATGTTCCAGCATTTCATGAAAGCTTTAAGGTAAAGCTTATATATATATTATGATTATTATGTTTTTCTTTTTCTTTTTGGCTACTCATCACGTCTATATTCCCTAATTAGATTTTATTAGGTTGCCAATTATTTACTGGTATTTGTTTATTATTGAGGAAAAAAAGTGGGCCATCATAAAGAAAGCCCTATGCAAAATCTCATTTTCTAAAATTCCATCAATCATTACAATTTTTCTGCTCCTTTTGCGAATCTATTTAATGTGGTTGCATGAGGTATAACATGACTAGTGCGTCTTTGCATTTAAGAAGAGTAATAAACAAGGTTGGTCAGTTTTGTTTGTGGTCTCTTTGTTTTGATGTTCAATAATATTTATTTTTTTCCCTATTGTTAAGGTTGCTGGCTATGTTTGATGTTTTGTGGAGCTACTGTAAGTGATAGTCAAAGATTGAATGTTCCCTTTCAGTGGGTATCTTTTTTAAATATGGGGTCATGCAAGCTCAACCATTGATTTCAAATTTTGACGGTCACCCACTACATAAAAACATAAACCATGTTCCATTTTATATGTTATACAAGTGTAATTTTGCAACTCAGGTTTACAACGTGAAATAATGACCTTGTGTAGTACCTATTGTTTCGAGATTCATTTATACTATCTGCATCTTTGCAGATAGATTGAGTTATGATGCTTGGTTTGTGTGGGTTGTTTGTACACTTGTAGCTCTGGCAAGGTAACGCGAACATGGTGCATGAGAAACCTGTTTCACCCATTTTTCTCCCTATTCTGCATATGTTTACATTTCTACACTGGATGTTTATTTTTTTTCAACACTAGATGTTTATCTCATAGCTCTTCTTTGTGAATGAACATTCCAGGGATGACCATCCAGACAATGTATTTTCATCCATGCTGACAATAATGACTCTTGTTCTAGAAGAGAGTGAGGAGATATCTTCGGAGCTACTTGGATGCCTTTTAAGAAGTTTGAAAAAGGAAGATCAGGTGAATAACTTAATCTCTTCTTTTATCTTGTCATGTTTATGCTCTGAAACATTTGTGTGCTGAGGAATTCATTGGCTACCACTATTTATGTCGCTCCTTAAATTGTCATTTGTGGTGTAACCAATTGTTGTTTTGGGAACATATACAACATGTAGCATCTACCTAGTGAGTTGATGCTTTGAGAATGAGCTGCTTATTGTTTGCAAGAGTGTGGATACATCATTTCATATCCAACACGTTGGTTGAAGAAACAAATGTGTTGCTATCACGATGACTGTTCTATTACAGTTGTCTTATACTCCTCTACTCTAGATCATTAATCTGTTACATTTTTTCTCTCTGGATGGGAGCACATATCATGCGGTTGGTAACCTCTAATTTAATGTATAGTCATAGTAGTTTTTGTGCAAGATGTGCTGCTATCATATCTTAAATTATGTGGTGTCAACTTCAGGATCTTTCACCAATTGCGCAGCAATTGGGTGCCAAAGTGATTGCCAGTTCTTGTGCAAGGATCAAGCCTTTTCTTCTACGGGACGTAAAGTTGAAGAAGATTTCTTTGGACGACTACAACACAATATTAACTTCTCTATATCATGCTACAGATGATGCTCTGGTTCAAAATGGCTTCAATGTTCATACTGATGTAAGTGTGTTTTCCCTGTGAGATAAACGTATTTTTTTGGCATCTTGTCATCCACACTTCGAGAATATTTGTAGGTTGGCATGTTATAGGTGTAATTTTTTCATATCACTATCAGTGATCTGTATGTAATTTTTTCATATCACTATCAGTGATCTGTTTTATCTGTTTTTCTCTTGAAGACTGTGTCTGCTAGTGTCATGATTAAAAACTAATTCTTGTTCTGTAGAAGATCTTTAGACATGGATAGAGTTATAGCTGAAATATGTCTGTCAAAACAGTTGTCCAGAGCCAGTTTTGATATAAGACTATCTATTTTAGGAGTTTAAAGGTTACATGAGAATCATTATTGATTGTATAGCTTCTATTATATGTCACTGCAGTTGATATTGAGACATTTATGATCAATTGTTTTGATGTTTGGTTTCCAATACTTTGTTTCACGTGACAATTGCTGTTTTTCTTTGTATACAGTATTAATTGTTTTCTTGTACATTGGTCTGTGCTAACAATATTATTTCTGGACGATAGAAGGATTACAAAATTTAATATTTGTTGTGTTAAAAGTAAAGAGCAATAATGGGTTTATCTGTTTATTGATGACCACGTTCAAATAAATATACTTTTCAATAGATAAGGATAAAGCTTTAAAACAAACTAGATAATTGTAATCTAACAGCCTAACAGACAATTATATGGCATACAACTAACAAAAACTGGCCCTCATATATTAAATTATTCAACTTGCCCCTTAAGCTGTAGATTATAAAATCAATAACTTGGTAATGTAATTGACAATAATAAATCTTTGAGATCCATCCAATAGCTTGCTGTTAAGAAATGATAAAGTGGCCCGATGTAATTTTATTTTTTGAAATTGAAATTGATGCATACAAATGACTTTCCTCAAGCTGAAATGCACAGATAAAGCCAGTAACACAAACTCCTTAATATGGAATCTGTCAGGAAAAAAGAAGGAAATTCTTATCAAAAGGACACTATTAAAACTCAATAATATTAAGTTATCCGATTTATCATGTAAGGCAAAGTAACATATTAAAATCCTTTGGAAGGACTCAAAATTTTTTAAGGCGCACACTTTGGGGGGTACAATAAAAAAATTGCATTAAATTATTGAAGAGCACTAATAAAGCCCTCATTGAGTTTAGCTCCCCGGGAGACACAAAAAATTATCAAATTGAGGGAAATAATGAGAAAGAAAGAACATTGATAACAAGGTCAGGGTAGTTGAAAAAGCATGATAAAATAAGGTTTAAAAATTTAAATTAATGGTATTCCGAAATTTTAAAACAGGGTATGCATTTTGAACATTTCAGATCCAGGTTACATGTTTCTTACATGCCAAAATCAGGGGATCTGTAAATGCCGAAATCACAGTGCATAAGAAATGGGTAAAAGTGTAGGAATGACGGACAGAAATATTATTGAAATGTCGGTATACTTGAATGGATGTTGTGAGGAAGGTAGTATCAAAGATTAGTTAGAAATCGCAAAAGTGGCATTCTGATGTATCAATAAACCATTTTAAAAATTAAGAAAGAGCATAGTTTTAACCTCTGCCTAAAGAATGTCAAAAGAAAGACTGCACTGGATAGGAGTCCATGAGCTTCCAATATCTCTGGGTGAAAACATGAATCCTCCAACCATGAATACCTATGAGCTAGAATAGGATATCCAAGCCAAAACCTTCAACTTTATCCAACAGATTGGGTCAGAGTGGAGGACCAAGAAGGATGGTGACATTATGAATGAAGAGGACAGCTACATTAGGGAACACAAGGCTTCAAGTTTTGTTAAATCATGAAGGCGCAACAGAACAATGGTGCTGTTCTGTAGCCCTCACCCGACAGCAACAGTTACCAGCCAGGCTTTCAAAATTAGTAGTCAATAAAAGTGGACAGCAGAAAGGAAGACCCCATCATACAGCACAAGCAATAGAAGATGTTGGCTATGTATGCAGCAATAGAAGCAACAACTACTTAACTTCCATTAGCGGAGAGCACAACATATTATAAGCCATAATACCATTCATCACTAGATTGATGAGGCAACACCAGATGAAACTGAATGGTATCCAACAAAATATATCAAATGGGTACTCCTATCAGAAAGGGTGAAGACCGCCACCAAGAAGACCAATAATACCAAATAGGCAAAAGGCAGGTAGATGTTAATAGTTTTAAAGCCCGAAGGTTGGGTGGGGAGGGAAGTCATTTACGCTGATGCTTCTCTGCCCTTCCAAAGAGTTTTTTTTCCCCGTCCTGGCTCCCTGTATTAAGTAAGGCTTGGTAATATGTTAAAGTACATGGGGAATAATTATTCTTACTGGTGACCTCTGAATCATATGTGGAGAATCAAAAGAAGACGATCATAAGATGAAAATTTAGAACAAAATAGAGACCAATAATCCTACAGCACAACAGAATTCATATCTAAACAGAGCAGCCACTTAAGATCCTCATAGAGAATTGGGTTAGAGAGGTGACTGTGCTATATGTCTGACTTATTTATTTATATGACTAACATGAGCCAGAATGGCTTAGAGTTCTTTTTTGCTAGATCTTAATGTTATTGGCAATTCTCAGGCTAATAAAAACATGTCCCCAAAGGCGGATGATGATAAGTCGGCGCAGGTGTGTTTTTTTATATAGGAAGTTAAATAGCGCAAGCGTTACTTTTTTTAACACATTGAGGTACATTTCAACTAAAAAAATTGATATTGTACTATTTGAATTTCTAAATAATAAAAGTGATAATGTTATTGAGTGTTTGATTTTAACAAAGATCAAGACATATTTATCCTTGCTGAGACATCTAGGGATCAGAAAATGTTGCTTCTGAAGATCCTGAAGTTGACCAATGCGCTACGAAGTCTCCAACACCAGTTGTAAACAATGGTATTATTCTAACCCAGAATATGATGAGTAATATTAAGGAGCACTTGGATGTCCATTTTATAACAATGCATGACTCCTGCTGATGCAGTACAAGTAGAAGGTGGCCAGAAAGAAAAGAAAAGTAAGGGTTGTAAGCCTAAGACTTCACCTACTGTGTGTGTCTCCAATCCTTCCCTAGTTGATGGTGAGAAATATGCTGTTGATTTTCCAGAGAAAAAAGATGGTGGCATCAGTAAGGAGAATGATAATATATCTGGGCCCAAGTCACCGACTACGAAAGAAAGAGCATCACGTCTAGATCATGATAGGAAATTGGATGCTGCCTCACCTACTAAATCATATAAAAAAAGTGGGCACCATTCTCAGCCTCCTACACAATCTGACACTCCAACCCGTCCTAGAAGAGGTCGTCCGTCTAAGAGGAAGTCCTCTGGTGGTGCACAGACTCCTCAATCTGGTAATGGAAGAAATAGACAAGCAAAAAAATATAGACTGGGTGACCAGGAAGATGAACTGGTTCTTACCCCTATGACCCCAAAGCCAAAGGAGTATGATGGTACCAGTGATTCAGATGTGAAAAATGATGATTCAAATGCATCATCAGAGGATGCAACCATTAGCGCAAAGAGCTCCAGGAAAGAGTCAACATCTGTGAAGGAGGAAAGTGAAAGAAAGAGGAAAAATACTTCTGCTGAAAAGGCTGCAAGTGGAGGATCAAGCAAGCAGGTATAATTTGATTTGTTGTCCTTTTTAATGTTTTAACCTACTTTTGTTGGTTGTTGATCACTACAGCTTTGTTTACTTTTCTTTCTCTGTTTTTAAGAAAATGGGTTCAGGAAGAAAGTCTACAAAGACACCACTGCTTGAACAAAAGGAAACCCCAAGAACTTCATCCCAGAAAAAGCGGGGGGGAGTTATGGTAATATATAGATATTTGTTTGCCGAATATTTACCTCTTAAAATTACTTAACTTTTAATGTTCATCTTTCAAAATCTACTAGAGGTTCTCTATTATTTGAAAGTAACGGTGGTAATACATGTGATGTCATGGATTTTGGAAGCTTTCATGCCTTGTGGAGTTTTAGACCTTAAAATCAGATGCAAAACTCTTACATTGGATTGCTTTTGGTCCCTTAATACAACTTAAGAACATGGGGAGCAGGAAGAGGATATGTTTTGTCTTGTGTAGAATGTTTTTTAGGACTATTTATCTTGATGCATTATTTATTTTCTATTGCAACTATATTTCTACATTTCATTGGATATTATTTTATGTTTCTTCGATTTGGTGAAATCCTCCCTTTCTTCTTATTGTCAGTTAGTTACGTGAATTGAAATTGCATCAGTGAGATTTGTTCTTGCATTCTTTTACAATCTTTTCAATCCGTGTAAACATTTAGAGCTGTCAAGCCTTTGCACCCTTTCATTTCTGTGTATTCTGGAAGTTTATTCTGCTGTTAATTGTTCATACATTTTCATAACTTTGTAGTAATGCTTTTGAGTATTTAATTCAGGTTACTGAAGTGGCTTTAGATGAGACTCTTGTTGGATCCAAAATTGAGGTGTACTGGCCAGAAGATAAAGTGTAAGGGTTGGATTCCTTTTTTTTTGGTCATAATGCTCATCAAATAATATTTATTTGACTTGTTTACTAATTAATGTCGCACTTGTTATATGAAAGGGCTTTCATGTTTGCGAGCCCAGCATATCTGGGATAAATTGTTGGTGATGTTGACGATGTTGAAAGTGCTTTTGTGTATTACATGAAATAAAATGAATTATCTCTGAGGTGACATTTTAGTTGCCATTTTATCCACAATGTTGGTAACTAACATTTGGATGTATGTGAAGACTTGCTTATCTGTGCTCTTCCATCTTATTGGTTGCTTTTATATCTAACACAGGTTTTATCGAGGAATGGTTGATTCATTTGATCCAGTAAAAAAGAAACACAGAGTATGTTAGCCCCTTGAACCTTACAATTTTTTTTTGCTTTATTTTATTTTATTTTTGAAATTGTGAGTGGCTATGTTTCTAATTGGTTCTTTGCGTGTTTTGTATGAGTTAACATTTCGTCAATTATGTATTCTGCTGCCCTCTTTTCTGCTTAGACTTTCCATTTGCTTATGTTGTTTTTGCATTATTATGGGAAATTGTAGTGAATTTTTCACACAACTTTTTGGTGGTTCTGGTAAACAGTTATGAACGTTTACTTTGTATATTAGATTCTATATATTGATGGTGATGAGGAGACATTGCGACTTGAGAAAGAAAGATGGAGATTTATCAGTGGTGGCCGCACAACTGACAAGGTAGGTTTAGACTAGTGTCTTCCTTCTGCTATATATTTTATATTTATATGTGGTCTTATTAATTTTGTGTCATGTTTCCTCTCCCCTAGGTGCGAGCACTTTCAAAAAATAATGAATTGTCTGAGTTGTAAGTATTCCAAAATGTTATTAGCTTTTGCTTTGTTCTATGTTTTATTTAATGTGATATCCTATACCATCATTAGGACTTGTATATTTCTCTTAGACAATTCTGGTTAAGATTTTTTTTTTCTTGTATGTGAAAATGGTTACTTCTCTTTAGACATGGATTTTTTCCATGTTTGTATGTTCATTTAAATCTTTGGATATAATTACTGGCTTGGTTTGTTCCGGTTGATTGATGTATGTATCCAGGCACACTGCAGGATTAGATAAACTATGTATTGTTCCAAGGGTAGTGGCCTAATCCTTTGCCTGCGTGCTTAACTGCATAGACAACTTGTGGTGAGACTTGGACTGCTGGGGTGGTGGAAATTTTTATGGGACAAAATTAAAAGAGAAAAGAACCTGTCGGTACATGTGGATGAGTGGCTCCTCACTGGCTCGCTAAGCAACGGGATGAATGGTTCCTCACTGATGTCAAGCCTTAGAATCGAAGAAGATTCTCTCAAGCACAAAGCTCAAGCTTTTTCTCAATGTATAAAAATTATGTTCTCAAGACCTATAACATATATTTAGACTGAAGATAAGTAATCAACTATGATACAGATTCCCAATAACAATAAAGTTCAAAAATAAACTCCAACTAGCAATAAGAAGGCTACAATTATCTAAAAACTATACTAGAATAAAACTTTACCAAAATAATATATATTTCCTAATTCTTTCCTATTTATTGTACTAAGTCAGGGGCACTCTCTTTGGGGTGTCAATCTGCATCTATGATAGACTGGTGTGGGAAAGTGTTCCACCGAGAAGAACAAAAATGTTGAATTTTATTTTAAGATTCTTGGCTGGAATTCATGTTTTGTTACCGATTGAAACATGTGCTGTTGATACCATCTTGTGGAAGGTTACTCATGATGCCTTTTGTCCATTTGATACAGGCCACTTAGCAAGACAGCAAAAACTGGCTCAGAAAAACTGAAACAAGGGAGTGACGAATCTTCCAAGAGGTAAGTAATGTGCTATATTTTATATGTTTGGTGAATATTAGAATTATTGCAGTGAAATGGCAGTATCAGGCATATTTCACATTTTCCTGATCTGGCTGATCTGACTTTCAGGGGGTCTGCACCTAGAAACAAGTCAAATGGTCACAGTGCTGTGAAAACAGGTGGAAAGCTTACAAGTGGAGATGCTGACAACGCTAGCAAAAAATCTAAAGATAGAAACTTGAAAGCGGATTTTAAACATGAGGATGATTCAATAAAATCAAAATTTGATGCACTGAAAAATAATCATAAAACGAAGGATGGTTTGCTGAAAACTGCAAGCAAGATTAAGGACCAAGGTGATGGATCTGCAATAAAAAATGCTGGTGAAGCCTCCGAGGTCAATACCAAATCAGACTCAAGTAGTGATGCTTCTGACAATGGTGATTCTCCCACAACACCAAAAGCTCTTGAAAATGCCGATTCTAAAAAGGTTCTTCCAGTGATAACTTAGAGAAGCAGACTCTGAAGACATACAGGGCACCGATGGGAAGAGTGCAAACAAGGGGAGGAAGATCTAGACTGGACATTGAGCATCCTTTGTATATCTAATGGGCGAATCAAAATCCAATCCGTTGTGCAAAAAAGGTATGTACACTGTATAGGGCTTTCTGGCATTTAGCGGGTAGTGCATGGGTGTCACTAGACCTAAATTTGATAGAATTAAACTCATTACCCAAGGTTTCGTAAGACTGGTGTTAAATATTTTGCTTAGAGCTTCTGAATGCGATTTTCTTTATCCAAAAAATTAGGCTTTCTTTTCAGTAAATGCTATTTGATATTTATTTTTTATTTTATAAAGTGTCTCTGTGCATTCGATTTAGTTTGGTCACCGATTATTGCATATCGTATGTTCATCTATCTAATGATCCTGCAAAAATGGTGTTTGAATTGAATTCATGATGTTCAAACGAAATATGAAAGTGGGGAATGCCTTTGCACAGATCTTAGAGGATAATTTATTAAAAGTGGTCGATATCAAGGTTGACTTGAGGATAAAAAAAAGTACTTTTGTGTGCTCTCTAATGCATCATATCTGAAAGTAGTGCTGGGCAGATGACAATCAAAAGCAATATTTTACTCATTTGTGCATGCTACAATGTAACATGAGATCTCGATTCATGATTGTTGAAATCATATTCCCATGGAATCGTATATCATTTTCTTCGATCATTGGTTTTAAAAAAAATATCTACATTGTTATTATAACATTGATGGGCGGTCATGATAAATGCAACAGGCATTCGTTGTTGAAGGTGAGAAGATCGGTTGCTGTGCTCGACCATGTATTTTTTCATGTTCGGCCAACGCTGTTTGTTACATTTACGAAGTTTTCACTTATCTGGGACCTTTGATATTTGGTATATCGAATCGAGTCGTTGGATGATTGGGCCAAGGCGTTAATCGATATGCTACTGATTATTTCCACATCAATAATTCAAGGAAATAGAGTTAGCCCGTTTTTCGTTTTGGGGGCTTTTTAATATTTTTTTTTAAAAAGCTTAGATTAATAAGCTTAACTCTTAAAATTACATGCGTTGTATGGCCGATTTTTTAGATTTTAGCAGGGGATTATTCTTATTATATAATTATTGTTTTGTGTGAATGATCTTAATCATTAATACGTTATCGGTTTCTTTAAACACCATCAGACCGATATGGTAAACCAAGGTTGCTAGTCCATTTATTAAATTGGGAACTTGATCTAAATTGGATGTTTCTTGTTGCTACTACGTTGCAAGTTAAATTGTAAAATGACACTATAACATGAGCATCTTGGGGACATGGCTAAAAGGAGGTAGCCAAGTCAATTGGATCGAAAAAAAAAAGAGCTTAGAACATATTACAAGAATCCTGATAAATATGTTTCTTTGTGAAAAAGGTGGATTCTGCTGCATGCTATTGTGTCAGGAAAAAAGTCCCTATCCGCAATTTATGAAAAGATAAATAATTAACAAAAGGGCTCTTCACTTGGTTTTAACATCTGATATATATTGTTTTGATATTGGCACTGATCTATTACACATTCTTTTAACACACACACACACACACACACACACACACACATATATATATATATATATATGCCCATGACCCAACACTATACTACTCAAATAAGGTAACTTTAAGAAGACCCAAAAGTCTGCATTGCATCAAACAGGAACCAATAGATGCTGTTCATCTTGTGACATAATTATATTAATTCGCTTTGCTGATCGCTTTAATATTAAGAATTAACCATGAAAGTTGCTTATATGAACGTGTGACGCACTCCGTGATATTGTAGAATCTAAACGTTTTATATCTCTAATCATATTCAAGACTAAGAATATCTACTACACCTTGCATATATACTATATAGCTACTTGAAATTTTATTATTTATCCTGTACATATTAGTTGATCACTTAATAAAGAACTCCTCTTCCAATCGTGCAATTTAATTCACACAAAACCCACCCCCTACTCCCTCCCCCCCTCCCCATTCGAAGACAGAGAAGACATTAATCTCAAAGAATTGCAAAAAATAAAAGGCAATTACTTAGTATGGAAGAATTACACGGTTATATAAAGAGTACCCATTTTAAAGGAAGAGTCCTATTTATAAATGAGTATAGATCTTCCAATTAAAAAAACTTTTGTGACATTATTTAACTTAACTGTGAGAGTCACCCGTTTGTAAGTAAGAGACACAATTACATAAAAAGTGTGAAAAAACACCACACATATTTGTAACTGGGCATGACTCTTTATACGAAAAAGAATTTATGTTGCATTATTTTATTGGTTAGACTGTGAGAGTGATCGTCGGTTCGTTTACGCATCTCCTTTTGTAGATAAAAGGAAGGATTATTCCCTCAGAGACATATTCTGATTAAAACTCCCAAGAATGATCTGCATATCCTATGCCAATCTCAAAGTTCAAAAGGTATATTAGTGAAGATATAGGTGTGACATAATCTGATCAACAGCAACTAATAACAAATGACATTATTAATGCTCTTATTCGTAGTATAGAATTGGTGTACCATATACTGTGCTATGGAGCACATGCATATGTATCAAACAATGCTAAGCTTGTCAAATTGGTTGTTGGTTGCATGATCCACAAGAGAAGTTGACCCAAGCCACACCAAATCTAAATTTCTGCAGTTTGCATCATATAATTTTGCTCCATATATGCATGGGACCTGGGCTTGGAGTCATTGATATTTTTGTTGTCGACAAAGCTGAGAGGAGAAGGTCATGGCTTCAATAAATATATATACTTCATACGCTTCGACTCTTATAAATTATGAACACGGCCAATTTGTCTCTTCAATAAATATAAATTTAATTTGTAGATGAATTGGACATAAAAAATTTTGAACTCTGAACTTGGACTTGGCTTTACTGCACTAGAAGAAGGGGAAAACAATAATAATAATAAATCTACACACACTTGTATACACAAAAAAAATCACCCAGCTACCAGCCTCTCACTCAAATTCAATTTTTTTTTTAACTTTTGAAGTAAATTATGCAAGATGCTGTAACATGCACAACTTATATTATACATAAATTTTAATTTTATAGATATACTGTCATAAATAATGGGATAAATTTTAATAATTTAACATCTTATATATAGATTCTAATTGATTTTAAAGATATATCTTAATTATATAATAATAAGATCTTTTATTTTTTTTATTTTGTTTTGTATTTTATTTGTTAAATCTTTTTCTTTTAATTAGAAACAAGTATTGAGCTCCCTTTTTTATTAATAAGATTAGAAATGTATTAATTAATTTTTATCTTTTTGCTCAAATGAAAACATACAAAAATGTTCCCAACTAGTCCTTTTCCTATGAGACTATGTCTTACAATTTTTACTATACTTTTCTAGTCATTAAGTTGGTAAAAAATTCCACATTTTTTGTGAAGACAACTACTAATTAATTCCAAAAAATAAATATATTGAATATAGTTTTAATACTTATTTTTTTCTCCAAATACTCTCCAAGTTGACTCGAATTCGTAACTTACTGAGTCAAACTCCATAAATAACTTTATACTGACCGATTTAGTGATTGACTTCTTAAGCCCCGTAATAAAAGTTATCAAAATTTATTTTTTGATTAATTAAATCAATATTTTTAAATAATATATATATATATAAATATATCATATATTTATTAATTTCAAGTGTCAAACGACCAATATATATTATTAACTATTAGACGGTATCAATTTAGGTTTACGTCAATTCCAATGGCTTTCCTCTTGTGCAA
This sequence comes from Piper longum, assembly GCA_032619315.1. NCBI lineage: Eukaryota > Viridiplantae > Streptophyta > Magnoliopsida > Piperales > Piperaceae > Piper > Piper longum. The sequence goes on along the minus strand of JAVDBV010048091.1, from coordinate 7,721 downwards.
CCATCACCTCCTTTGAAAAAAAGAACGCCACCAACTATTTCGAAAAATAATCCTCATCTTTCATCCTTTATTTCCATCCTAAATTAAATAAGCTAATTAAATTTAAGATGAAAAAGCTTTAGTAATACAAGTAACATTAATCGTGTATATATATATATATATATAATTATTAAGAGAATTTAACTTAATTCACACTTTTGAAAAAAAATTAGAATCAACGAATTTTTTTTATATATAGCGCAAGGTTTAGCTTGTGGGATTTTTTTTAAAAAATATTTTGCCAGCATCCCACTACCTACATTTTTTAAAATTTCCTAATTTTCCACCCTTCCTCCACATTGTTGCCATTTATTATTAGTCTGGGTCTGTGTCAGTTGGAGAGCATCTTCTTCTCGAATCCTCAATTCTCTTCATATCCCATCTCCTTCAATTTCGGACACTTCTTCTACTTCTAGCCACAAATCATCCCAAAGACACAGAATCAATCACAAGGCGTTTGTAGAAACCGGCAATAATGGAGGGTATGCAGCCGAGCGGCAAGGAGTTGCAGGGAATGGCGTCCATGATCGCCCTCGACGACGGCGACCATGACCCGCCCATCACCTACGACCACCCCCCGCCGGATGACTTCTTCGACCAAATGCTCTCCACCTGGGCAGCGTCCGCCGTCCCCGACGCCGCCGCGAAGCACCTCTTCAACTCCCTCCCTTTCGACGACCCCGGCGGCGCCGCCTACGACCAGTCCGCCCTCCTCGCCTCCCGCCTCCGCCTGCACCAGATCTCCGGCGCCCCCGCCCCCAAGCTCCTATCACAGCATATGCTCGCCGGCGGCGGCGAGTCGGGACTTGCTCCGCTGCCCCTGACCGCCGTCGAAGGCGACGGATCATTCCGATCTCACAGTCTCGTATTATTAGCTCGCCGAATCGTTTTTTTTTTCTCTGCTCCAAAAATTATTCGGAATGAAAATATGTATAATTATTTGGAAAGTAATTTTCTAATTGGGTAGGGAGGAGATATGCAAGGCCTTTACAACGGGTTCCATGGATCGTCACTCCCTCAGCCTCCCCAAATGGCGAGCAATCAACCACATCAACATCAAGTGTGTATTATTTATTTGTTAGCATTTTGGAAAAATATCGTGATCACAAAAACTCGCAAAATTTAAAAAGGTTTTGGTTGATGCTAAATGTTGTAGAGTGGTTCAACGGATGCCCCGTCGAGCCAGCCCCAGGCGAGCGGCGGCGGAAATGGCGGTGCGCCGCGGCAGAGGGTGAGGGCGAGGAGAGGGCAGGCCACTGATCCCCATAGCATTGCAGAAAGGGTGAGTTTCAATACACATTTGTTATTATTATTTTCTTACACACAGAAATTGATTTGAGTCTGCAAAAACAACGGAAAAGGAATTGATTTGTTCTTGAGTTTTGTTTGTTTTGGTTTGATATTTTGTGAGTTGGCGGTTGTGATTTGGTTTGGTTTGATGTTGGGGCGGGGGGCAGTTGAGGAGGGAGCGAATTGCTGAGAGAATGAAGGCCTTGCAGGAGCTGGTGCCCAATGCCAACAAGGTGTGTTCCCAACTTTGTCCTTCTTCGTATGTGTGTGCCAAAGTTATTATTATTTTTTTAGTATTTTAAGAATTTTTTTTTTGAATTTTGTGAACCTGTTTGAATAAAAAGTATGATTTGGTATTTACTATTATTTGTGTTAATTTTGTTGAATGAACATTAGTAGCATCGCGCAAAAATAAATAAGAAAAAGGTTTACCGGTATGATTTGTATTGGTAATACTCTATCTCTGTCTGATTTGCCAATATCATCAACCATGATTATAGTTTTAAATATGAGCTCTATTTTTAATTGAATTAGTACTTTTTTTTTATACTAGTTTTACCTTGAATTAGAGTAGGGTCAATTTATAAATAATATACGGAAAATATATTAAATATTTGAGTTAGTTATTTGTTAAAGACAAAATAAAACTAGGTTCGGCTTCCTAAAACAACTAGTAGATCACTAGCTGTAATAAAATAAACTCTTTAATTTATTATTGTTATATATTATGAATTAGGAGAAGGCAAAATTATGGATGATTAGGGACGTGTGGATTTAAGTGCGTTTTCTATTAATATAGATTTTTAATTGTGACTACGCCAAATTATGATACCGAAAACATTTGCAAACTTCTTCCTTTGCTATCTAAGTGTCAAAAATTGAGGCTTGGCCAAAAAAAAAAGTGGAAAATTCAAAACAAAATTTTAAAATTTTTCAAAATTACACCCGTGGATTCACAATCAATGATTACACCCAAACCTATTTATTTTAGGGCATTAAGCTGGATTTTATTATTTTACAACCACTTACCATAGTTGATACACATATACTATATATATATATATATTAAATTTTTTAATATTTTATTTTATTCTTGTTTTCACTTGTTCCAAAGTGAATTCTGAGTGAGTTTGTGAAATTTGTAGACGGACAAGGCATCGATGTTGGACGAGATCATTGATTACGTGAAATTCCTCCAACTCCAAGTCAAGGCATGCATTTACCTACTCCCTTCAATTATTGAATGCTACTCTTGTTTATTTGGTCGACATTACCCAAAAAACTGTAACTCGACGTCGGTCCATACATATAAAATTCGTTGATGAAAAGAGATGAAGACCACTGAGTTCTGAGTACATGAATGATCTGCAATCAGGATTAAGATAATGAACTTGTTCATTCCTTGTCGGGGCTATGTCCAGGTCCTGAGCATGAGCAGGCTTGGTGGTGCTGCTGCCGTTGCCCCTCTCGTCGCCGATAATTCATCCCAGGTAAAAAAATATTGATGATTTTTTATATTGATAATTTTAATAATTTTATGGGTAATTATCAAAATTAATAGCTAATTTTTTTATTTTTGTTTTTTATCTTTCACTTGAACATAGATATCTTAAACTAAGATCCAATCAGATTATAAATGACAAGTGTTTTGATGGTCGGATATGTACCGCTCTCCCCTTTGGGCGTGGGATAGAAAATTTGAGAGTTAAAAATTTTAATTAGTTTTTTTATTTATATAAAATAACTCCTACAGTCCACACCCACTCTCCCTTAGAATTCATGTCTTGGCTTTTGTTTACCTGCTCCTGAATTTATTGTTTCTTGGAAGTTTCTCTTTACAACTTTGTCTTAGTCGCTGACGTGTTCTCCACAATCCACATTCCGAGCTACCAGACTTGCAGGTTTTGTTAGGTCATGTCATATATTTCTTGAATACATAGAGTAGATGCTTAAACAATTCTAGGTAGTTTGTAAACTCTCCACCATTAATGGGTTTTCTTTATTCTCTCTGTGGTGTTGGTTGGCAAGCTGCTACAGGCAGCAGGTGGACTTGGAAGAGGTAGGAATGGGACACAATTCACACCAGGAACTGACAGCCTAACGGTGACGGAGCACCAAGTTGCCAAGCTCATGGAAGAAGACATGGGCTCGGCCATGCAATATCTACAAGGCAAGGGTCTCTGCCTCATGCCCATTTCCTTAGCCTCTGCAATCTCGTCGGCCACTAGGAGTCCCAACCCAGTGCTCGGGACGGGCAAAGGAGGCGGCGCCGATGCTCCGCCGTCACCGAGCATATCTGTTTTAACTGTCCAGTCTGCCATTGCCAGCAATGGTTGTGCAGAGACGTCGGCCAAGGACGCAGCTTCTGTGTCCAAGCCATAGAATACTGGTTGGGATACGAGGCTACAAAGTGTAATGTGTTGGTTCCAGTCGAAAAGCGGGATGGGTAGAAATGATGGTGAACACCAAGTCCACCGAAATGTGGATGTCTAGGAAGATGATTTGACGCCATATTTAATTGGACTTGTCTTGGCATCCTCCCTCTTTGTGATTTGTTTATTTTTATGAAGAGATTGATGGCTTTTTTTTTTTAAAAAAAATTATCATTATTGTTTTTGATTTTGTTTAATCTGATCAATAGGATTTGATATTGTAGCAATCAGTTCTGAACAGTTATTAATGCACATGTTGATGGGCATGTGAGATTCCCGGATAAACATCTCGTTTGTTTGACTTCTTATGTTTGATGTTTGGTGACTCTGGTAGACTTGTTTATGCATCGTGTAACGTTTTTGTTTTGTTTTGTTTTGGTTTTTTTTTTAAAGCAAGCGTATCATGTAGACGATTGATGTATGTGTCGTGCAAGGAGTCAACGCCTGCGTCGCCATTTTTTTGAAAGAGGTTTTTACCAGAGTAGAATTTTTTTTTAATATTACTATAGAGCGAGAAAATTTAATATAATTATCAAAATAATATTATAAATGGTCTATAGTATTTCTAAATGGTTTTAATTTAACTTCTTTAAAAAATATAACCTAATCATCCCCAACCATGTTTTATCAAGTAGTTGGCAGCCTTCGGCTACATTTCGTTTGGGATGACCTTTTGCGGCCAAATCTATTTGCTAGATCCGGCTATGGGACAACAAGATCCGGCTGTCTTGCTAATTTTTTTTTTTAAAAATATTTTAAAATAAGATAGTAGTTTTATTATTATAATAAAATTCCCCCTTTTTTTTTGATAATTTTGACTGATTTTCCCACCATCTAGTAATATAAAAAAATTTACACCCTTTTCTAATAAAAAACAGTTTACCAAATTTATTGTTCACATAAAAAAATTTAAGTGCACTTTGATTTATTGTGACAATTGTTATTGTTTAAACATCAATATATAACATTTCAAACTCTTGACAATTACCTTGTTTTTTTCTTCAATTCCGCTAATTTTAGGATTTTTTTAGTTCGCAAAATCTTAACAATTACCTTAGTTTTTCTCTTCCAGTTCCATTGGTGACTATGAACACTGTTCAAATAAATCACCCTTTATTGTAATGGTTTGTTGCCCCATATTGTAAAATTTAGAAATGTGACTACTGTTTTTTTTGTGGGTGTGTGTGAGATTGTTTGCGTTAATAACTTAATTTCGTTTAGTTTCGAAGGATCTGGATGGTGGAATTTCTTGCTTATAATATATTTGAGGATAAATTTCGTCTCTAAGTAGTTTTCCCGTATCTACAACTTAAAGTAAGCTTTTAGATCTTGTGAAAAAATGTGAGTATTACTAATAATTTAGAAATTATATTTTTAGTTAAAATCACTTAGATTGACGCGAAACGTTCTCTACGATTAAATACTAAAACTGACATACGTTAGAAAATTTAATTGTTGCCGCACAGTCTAGCCATTGATCTACTTGTGGTGCACATATTACTCTCAACCTTATTAGTAGCAGCCCAGAAAAAAAAAGCCCCTTATTAGTGATAATTTGTAGAGTTTGCTAGTGGCTTGGGAAGAAGAGAACTTACAAGAGCAAATGGAAATAAGATAATGTATGATTCCTTAGGTATCTGCTAAACAAGTCCGAGAATGCCAAATGTTCTTATTAGCATCTAACACGTTCTGGTTGAGCATCTTAACAGAACACAGTCATTTAGGTTGGATTCATGATAATTATATATATTGAGATAGCCTCTTCTAGTTTCAATGTAGAACCGCTAGCGGATAATAGTCATAGAGGTTATTAGCACTAAAAAGCAAACAAAAGTTGGGTACAAAAAAATAATGCTAGAAGACATGTTTAATTTTCCTATACATGAAATAAATGTGGTAATGATAGGAACTTTCATTGTCCTTAACAAGTTAATAAAATGCGTGCACGGACTTTAATCTAAGATGACGGTTCACTTGAAAGAGAGAAGAGAGAGAGAGAGAGATAAATTGGGAAGAAAAAATGGATTTTAAATTCGACCAATTTAGTTGATGTTTGATCTAATTCAGTTTATTTTATTCGGTTATCATTCATGTTTCACATTTTATCGGTTAGTAAATAAAGTAATTTTAGCAAATTGTTTGTTCAGGTTTGTAATTTGATTTGATTTTAGCTAAACTGACCGATTGATTAGCCATATTTATAAGTGATTATTGATTCATCGATCAAGTCAAATCCTACATACACCAAAAAGAGTGGATAAAAATAGGGTTTCATGAATTTTACAAAAAGATACCTCACAAACAATGTATATTTCCCTTCAATCATTGTTTGATTTAGAGGTGTAAACAAGAAAAACACTTGTGCAAGTATGTTAACGTTCAGCTCGATTCTGTTTGAACTAGTGCTCATTAATTTTATACTCGAAAAAATACTCAGTTTAAAATAGATAACTCGTTAAACAATGAACATGATTTAAATTAAGGAATGTTTGGCTCGATTTACTTCAAAACTCAAATTTGATATGTTTAAATTCAAAAAAATTCTTTGGTCATCAATATTATTAAAATCACATTGAAATTTGGTATAGATCCAAGCATGAGCACGAGCGGAGTACAAACATTCACTCGACTCAAAAATATATCGAATCGAACATGAGCCAAACCCAAATACAATGAATTTTACTTGACTTATAATAAATCAAAGGCTCATCGAGTAATCAAACAAGCTCAAACATCCTGTTTGACTCACACAACCATGGTTCCCGCAAAAATTCTCCATAAAAAGTGAATAACATATATGCTGGTTTATATGGGCCAAGAGGAAATGTTATATATGGATAATTTTCCTAGACTGTGTTTAGATGGGCTAAGTTAAGTGGGCTTTATTTTTCATGGTAGCACAAATGCTAAGTTGGTGGGGCAATATACTAACTTATGGGCTAAAGATTTCTTAAATTCATGGGCTAAGTTTAATGGGATTATTTTTTACACTATCTAATTTGATCATGCTTCCAATTAGATAGTTAAGGAAGTCATCGAATCAACAAATATGAAACGTCTTTAGCTAATGTTCTGTCTAAATTATTACTCCTAGTAAACCTAAGAGCTTATTCTTCCTAAATAGTTGATAATATTTCTTTTAAAGTTATTACATGATTCCGTTCTCTTACACTTTCACTTATTTTTTTTGTCTTCTTTTTGTTAAGTACCTATTTTGCCAATAATGATCCTTTTTTTTTTAATTCTTGTGATCATTTCAACAGGTTTAACTGGGTAAGTTTTTGGTCTTTATTTAAAATAAAGAAAATAATAAAGCAATGTTATGCAGACCTAATTGGATATTGTTTTGATATATTCTACCATATTATAGTTTGTCAATTTTTTGTATATTTGTGCATCAATTCTTGTTGTTGATAAAATTAGGGCTGTTAAAACTCGAGTTCGAATTTAAAGTAAGACATTAGTCTATTAAAATATAATCTAAAATAAAAAAAAATAGTATTATAATCTACTCCCTATCAGGTGAGAATCTAATCTCAGGAGTATATTTATAATTAGATAGGACGTGTATAGTCGGTAGGGGTGTAAACGAGCCAAGCCTGCTCGCAAGCTTTTTGTGTTCGGCTCTGCTCGACTCGTGCTCGTGCTCGTTAATTTTGTGCTTGAAAAAATACTCGGCTCGAAATAGATAAGCTCGTTGAACAACGAACAGAGCTTGAGCAAAGGAGTATTCGGCTCGACTCGGCTCAAAACTCGAACTCGATGTGTTCAAACTAGAAAAAATGTTCGACTCGGCTCGTCTCATAAATACTATTAAGATCATATTGAACTTATATAGTGTTCAAAAAAAATTTTGATCCTATATAAGTTGAGCATATAAACATTCGCTAGGCTCGAGTTCGGCTGGAGCTCGGCTCGAATTCGACTCGAACTCGGCTCGAACCAAGCCCAAACACCATA
>JAVDBV010048090.1:0-27117 GCA_032619315.1 Piper longum | reverse complement strand
GGGCAAGGCTGGCGGGGGGAGGCAGTGTAAGGTGGTGGTAGGGGTGAAGGAGCATGTCAGAGGTGACATTCTCAATTTCGACTTGAATAAAAAAAAATAATTAAATTTAAATAAAATTTTAAAAATTTTAAAAATATCATAAAATATAATATACATAATAATATCAAAAAAACTTTTATATATTTACATTATAAACTCTTAAATTATTATATTGACTAATTTAGACCAATTCAATTCAATCGAGTGACTTAGTCAAAAATCGATTTCGATTTTGATTTTAATTTTTATAACTATGCATTTAACATATATTTAAATCACAAATAATATACATATATAGAGGATTTAAGACTAAGGGGGATAGTTTAAACACTGAAGAAATAAAAAAAATAAAAACGAAGAAAAGTAAGTAAATAAATAATAAAAAGAAGAAGACGAAGAAGAAGAGAGGACGCAAATTAATGGAGGGTAGGACGGGGGGGGAGGGTGTGGTGGAGATGGCGAACGACGGCGGCCACCTTGACCGCACCTTCCAATAACGACTTTGAATACTCCGGTTCCGGTATATGCATTGCCGCCTCCTCTTGTCTTTTTTTTTTTTTTTTTTTTTTTTTTTGGTTTGTTTGATTGGATTGGATCCATTCCTTCTGCCTCAATCATTCCTCTTCCCCTCCAAGCTTTGAACGCACCAAAGTTCGACTTCGAACGTTCCCGTCCCGCCTCGCCAGCCTAATCAGTCTTTGCTAAATTCGTACCCGTCTGTGAAAGACTCTGTCTTTCTGTTTTATTTGATTTGTTTGGTACCATTTGCCGTTTAGAACAATCTAATCTGTCTGTTGTGAGGACTGTGAGATTGATTCTTGTCGTTGGTCGATCCTAAAGTGCCAACTTTTTTGTTCCAATTTCAGGGCTACAGAGAAGGTTGTGTATATTAATTTGTTGGTGGCAAGGAGGAGATGGCCGGGTTGCAGGAGCAGTTGGAGGTCAGATTCAGGCTCCATGACGGATCTGACATAGGTCCCCGCAGGTTTCCTGCTGCTACAAGTGTTGCCACCGTCAAAGAAAGCATTCTTGCAGAATGGCCAAAAGGTATCTTTGTTTGATTGCAGCTTTCGTGGATTTTCTTATTTTCTTATTTTTATTCTTCGATCTTTGTTGCGCAAGCAATAATAATGATCTTGGATATTTGTGTTTTGTTGTGTGAACTGTTCTTACTGCAATATAAACAAGAGTTCGATGATAAGAAGCTATTGGATTGCTCACCTTGTCTGACTGTTAAAAGCCTCTACTCCTTTTGCCGAGCTTGCTGTTTGATAAATCTGCACGAATTCTTATTCAATTAAAAAAAGCTAGCTTTGGCTTGTTTATTTCTATGGAACGATTGAAATGATAGGTCGAATGACCTCCAACCAACCATTCGAAATTAGTATATCAGGCTTGCGTTCCATGTAGTTCTTGTCTTTGCACTTCAACTTGCTAATGTAAGAGATTTAAGATCATGGAAGTGAAAGTCAATGATAAAATGTAGATGATGAAAAGTTTTCTCAAGGCTGAAAAACAAAGATATACGAAAATTTTGATAGCAGCAGTGTTTTGTTTTGTTTAACTTGGCTATGGATCTTGAATATCTTGATTAAGTGCTACCCCACCACAATATTCATGACATCTAAAAAAAAAAATTCTTGGACACCATAACCCCTGAATTTATTCTTGGTACAGCTAATTTGTTTCATAAAAATCATCTAGTAGTTATGATGGTCTAGTTTTTGATATTTTTGATTGCAAAAGAGAAGGTAAATGGTCCAAGGACAGTGAGCGATGTGAAATTAATTAATGCTGGGAAGATACTTGAAAACAACAGAACGTTGGGTGAATGCAAGAGCCCCTTAGTTGATGTGGCTGGCGGAGTTACAACAATGCATGTGGTTGTACAGCCTTCATTAACAGACAAAGGAAACGGTACGGCTTTTGTTATATCTCTCAGTTTCTTACTTTCACTTGTTTAGGTCATCATTGCTACTCATTTGTTTCTATTCTGCACATCGAATTTGTACATTATTTCTCATAGGCCCAGTCGAGTTCCTTTTCCTTCTATTAGAAAAACTTTGGTTTTGAGTGGAGCTTCTGAAAGAACCAGAATGGTCATTGACACAACATCATCTGTATAACAAGTAGATGAAAATGTTGGCTTTAGGAATAGCATGTTATGTGAGGGGTGGCTTGGCAACAAATTTAGACCCTAAAATGTAGAAAACGTACCCAGTAGTAGATTTTGTCAAAAGCATACCACGTTTAGCTAGTAAATCTAGGCTCATTTTCTGATAGCTTTTGTTCCGAGTAAACAATCAGCTCATCTTTGATTTAGATGTGCAATTCCGGACATAAGTTTTAGCAGATAGTTGGAGCTGGTTTCTTACAAAGTATGTTCTTGAAACAGAAAAGAGGGCAGCTAATAAGCAACATGTGAACAGGTGCGGTTGTAGTATCTTGTAAACTTGGGTCCAGCAACCGAGACAATGGATATATCTGTAAGGTGAGATTTGCTTGAGGATACCCAATAAGCTTTTGGTATAATTTCTTTTTTAAAAAAATACTGATTACCCCTAAATTTCTATGAAGAGCAAGATGGAATCCTGGAGTAACGCCACAGAACCTGTTCAAGTGGATGGCATTCCGTCGCCCACAGAGATATCGAGCTTCTTCTGTTGTGTAATGTGTTGGATTGGTCTTTGGAGATGTCAAACATCAACCTGTTTATAAGCTTTTTTGGTAACTTTTTCATTTTTATGAAGTGTTATAGGTGCTGTAGATGCTTATGGTTTGTCCAAGTGTTAGCCTATTTTCGTTAATTAGCGGATACCATAAAGTCAGCCCTCCTTCAATATCCTTTCTCTTGTAAACGTTAAGAGCACTTCTTAGAAGGGTGTTACATTTTGCACGGAAGCATCTCCCAAAATATAATAGTATACTTTACATAACATTAGAGCGGTAATGTTTTGATTGGAAATATTGCATTGAAGATCCTCTTGTTAACAAATGTCCGGGCGAGTGACAATTCTGAAGGTTTTATTTTTATTTATTTGTTTTGAGGGAGGGTTTTATTTTTTTAATAAAATATTGTAGAGATATACTCCCCAATAATATTTTTTTAATATAATTATCTATTCTCTGTTTCCCTCTTATTGGCTGCCTTGATTCATCGGGTTGTCACTTGTCACCTGCTTATGTGAGCTTTTTTCCTATAATATATTTGAAGTTTAACAATTAGCTGCCGTCTACCACACTTTAAATCGAACCAAAGCGTCATTGCTGTCCTCATCAAAATCTTCACGCAAATGAACTTATTTTATAACATTTTAAATGGTTAAGATGGACAGCTTTAGAAGATAAGAACTAAGTGGATATTTGCGGAAAAAATTAAATTTTTTTTAGGGTTTATCAACTCTTATTAACAAAAAGAAAACTTAAAAGTCCTGTTCTGATTAATAGAAGAGTCGGACAATTAAAATGTCACAAAAAAATTAAAATTATTATAATTTATCTTCTCATTTAATTAATATATATCTTTAAAAATTAGAATCTATTTTAATATTCAATAAAGATTTGTACGTAGAATTAAAATTTATTTTTGAACTAAAGCGTACATTACTCTAATATTATATAAATATATCCCATACACAGATAATGTCACGTACATTTTGATCTCACAATTAAGGTTGGAATTGGATGGAAAAGAGGCACCCGCCTTACATCCTCGAGGCTAAAACTCCGTTATGAACAAAATCATCTCATACCGTAATTCAAAACGGCACACAATTCATTGGAACGGGGTTCAAAAATCAAAATATTATCAATACAAGGAATTTCTCGCACCTTTTACTCTACAAAAGCCAAATCTACTCCAGCTTCCGAATTATTTAGTTAGTCATCCCGAATTGTCTGTTGAAATTTGATGCCAATGATCTGATGCACTCACCAGTAAGGCAATAACCATACCATAATAACCATTGGACTTAACGTGTTGGCTTGCAAACTGCGTCAGTCATGATTATTCCAATAATTCTAAGCTTTCATTGACACAAATCAGCGCAATTCCAAACAACCAAGCTTTTTTCAATGGTGAGGGCAATTAGAAAAACACCTCAAATGGTCCAATTGCTATAGCCATCTGCTAGTCTGGATAATCGTCCACTTGCGGTTTATTTATAGTCAGGAACCGCAATTTCTTGCGAACACAAGTCTCCTAACATTTTTCATACCATGACTCTGCTAGTTGATTCTAAATTTTCATTTATTCGCTTGACTGCGTCAGACTTGATTGACCGAATAATTTTTTTTTTATACAAGGTCGAGCAGACTGACATGTCTCACAACAGCAAAACAGCCGATGGTGGCCTGGCAGGACAAGATTCACAAGACTTACATTGTAAATCTAACAGAAAAAAAAAAAACAGCAAAACTAGATATCATGGTCGCCGGAAAATGTAGACTGCAAATTATAATGGAGGAGGATGAATTTTTTCTCCTTTCAAGGCCAGAAATTTTCATTTGCACAGTACAAAATAAGCCAAAAGTGAAAACGCTGCAAGGTGTAACTTATACCTCCCACATTATCGCTTGACCCATTGGAAGCTCTTTCTAGCTTTGGCCTTACCTGGCTTTTTCGTTTGAACAACTCTAGGATCCATCGTCAAGAATCCGGCTGCATCATATGAAAACAAACAGCAGCATAAGACAAATGTAGAAATTGAAAATAGACAAAACAATCTTCTTCAAACTCCATATATCCTAGACGCATGCTATTAATTGAAAATACATTTACTGATTGCAGTAAAAGATGATAACTAGCGTTTTCCTCACCAGATCTAAGATATGGACGTAGGCCTGGTTCCCAGTTCTGCAATGCCCTGCTGATTCCCAATCGTATAGCTCCAACTTGACCTGCAAATATTAAGTCAAAACAATATAATGTTTATTAGCACAATCGGAGCAAAGTGTTGCACATACCAAGTTTTGACCACAATCAAAAAATAAAAATGGATACAATGCATATATTTTTTTTATGAATAAAATTCACATTCAGATAAGAAAATAAGCGATTTACCTGAGAAACCACCTCCTTTCACAGTACAATTTACATCCCAGCAACCAAGTGTCTTTATATCAGAAAATAGGCGGAGAAGACCAGCACGATGATCAAGAAGTGGAAAATAGACGTCAAATGGTTTATCATTTATGATGAACTTTCCATCCCCTGGTTGAATCCAAACACTGGCGATGCCACATTTCCTTCGGCCTGTCCCATAAGCTCTCCCTTTGTCATCTACTAGTCTCACCTAGGTTTTAGCAATCTCTTCCTGTTTCTTTCTTTCAATTTCCGCTCTAATGCTTTTCTTATTAGATTTAGCTAGCTACATGTCTTATATCTCACTAAGAGGTGGCAAACCATGAACATCTTCTAGGCCTTTCAAACTAATCAAACTATCCAACATGGATTCTGTCATTCCTGATGCAGAAATAAGGTCGCCAAAAGCTCTATCTGGTCCTGAATTCAAGAAACAAAGATAATTATTTCAATATTAACAAACAAAGCCTTCAATTCCATTTTCCCAACTCACCTATGTATGTATTCACATTTAGGAAAAATGGTATCATCATCATCATTATCATCAAATTATTTCTATGATGAGATTTTGCATTTAGCAGCATGGATTCTGTCTCACAATAACAACCAAATCGATGCTGCAGAACGTATTATTCAAAGAATGAAAATGTGCTTAGGTTTTAACATCATCATTATACACCTTTCTAAATAATAGGATAGACATCAGGATAATTGTAGGAAGTTAACCAAACAAGATCATGTGAAGAACAAAAATACCAATAACCAGGCTTGACATCCATCAAATAAACATCACCATCAGCATCATATAGTAACTGAAAACATGAAGGGAGGCATACTGTCAAAAATCCTGGCCCTGCTATAAGACAAAAACAGCAGCAGTGTTTTTCTACCGGAGGATAGCATTCATTCAAATGAACGAATAACCCATCACATTTCTGCCTGAAATATGAAGGGAATGTGCAATCAATCACATCAAAATCATACCTTTAAGCACTATACCGAGCTCCTTTTCCTCCTCCTCCGGAGCAGCGTCCACTACCCGTTTTTCCTCCTCCCGCTCGGCGCTCAACTCGCCCTTGAAGTTCTCAACGCTCCCCGGCACAGCAACGCCCACATCGAACACCTTCTCCACCTCCTCACTGTCGCCATCGAACCTCCAAGGCTTGTACTGCTCGGCGTCCCAACGCAGCCATTCATCGTCCGCCCCACGCACTCTCCTCGTCGATATGCCCGAGCGCATCCCCCCTCGACTTCTCCTTAGGCGCAAAAGGAGAAACGAAGCTCCATTCTTAATTTTGATGGATAGTTAGGTTTGCTTTTAACTCGATTAATTTTCGATCTCTTCGATTAAATTTTAAATAATAAAGTGTGCTTAAATCAGAGTAGTTTATCACAAACTATATTTATTTTGATGTAACCCATTTTTATTTTATGATTTGAACAATACTCAAGGCTTAAAAATGATAACTTGAGAACATATAGATGGAGCAAGAACTAATTGAGCTAGTCCAAGCGATGCCCTTAACGTTTTTATTACATTCTACCTAGTCTTTGTTTTTTTTTTTCAGGAAGCACAAATAGAGGTAAGACCTGTTGAGATGCAAAGGAATTTATCATTAACAAAATATGGTAACCTCCGAAAGGCGGTAATGGATCGATGGGGGCATGGGTAAGCCAACTAGCCAGGTGACGAACGTGAGTTAGCATGCACTCTCCTACACCGCTGAACTGCTACATAGAAAACTGCTTCAAGGGGAGTGGACAGTGTACAACTGTAGATCTTGTAAGAAATTTTGTCATAGTAACCTGCATCTTTCCACATGGCTCAGACCATCGAAAATGCCAATTTCAAATGTGTTCTCCAAAAAAGACTATGCAGTTGGAGGCTTAGTTGCCTTCAGTTGAATCAGCTGAACCAGCAATTCACAATTCTAAATCATCCCATTGATAATAAAAAATGTATACATGCACTTTAACCCAAGATTCAAGATTTAATACACGTAAAGTGAATTTGTCGAAGTAACAAAAAATATTTAGTTATTAAAAAAAAAATCAAGGTACTCAAGCTAAAGAAGAAGCAATTTTATCGCAGTTAACACTTGTTTTTTCTTTTGAGGGAGGAAGCATGGTGTGCAAATTAGACTCCTCAAGCTGATGGAAATCGGAATAGCAACATCAATCTTATGTAAGTCTCGTTCAAGAGAAATAAACGCCTAGTACCATTTAACAAAACCAGGGAAAAAATGGTTTGTGGGGAAAAGACCAACAAACGGTTGCAACACTTCCACATTTCAGTTCATCCATATGCGAAAGCAGGTAAACTTGCTGCTGATGAAATATCGTGAGATTCAAAATCGGATATGATGCTCAGAAGAACTGTTCATATTGCCTTGAGTCATCAATATGAATACTATGAAGTACCTTTGCGATTGTCACTAGCTGGCCTACTTAAACCGAATCAGTTCCATCACTACCAATGCAAAAACTAGAAGGAACAGAGATGCCAACAAATCCAACCATGATAGCCACTGCTCCAAGGTAATCCATCAAATGTGGTGCATGTCCCATTATAGAATCCACAAGAGAGGCTAATGGGACCTGAATTGCCAGACCAGCTGAAGCTACAGTGGTTGTTGTAAGAAGAACAGCTTTTGCCCACAAGTAATCACTTAAGACATTATCCAGCAACCCTGCAAAAAAAGTTCAATGTAAGCTTTAACCGCTATGAAGTAAATTGTTACAAAGAAAAGAAGAAAATTTGAAAATTGAGATAATGGCAAGGATTTCAATGAAATTGTGTGAGGCACAAACGGCAAACCTTTTCCAACGATAAAACCAAATTGTTTCCAGCCCAGCATATAGAATGGCTCCAGTTCAGTGAAGTTAAGTATAAACGCAATGGGAAAAAAAATTAAGAAGTTGAACAGTCCCAAAAACCCAAGAAACTGTCCCATACTAGCCTGACCTTCTCCTTTTCCTTCACCAGGGAATTTAACTCGAATTAATGTCACATAAACCCCATAAAATAATGCAGAAACAATAGCCAGCGCATCCCCAAGAAGAGGATTTGACGCAATTGGATCTACTCCAGTCCTCAAATCACCTATGCTAACAGTGACTGTTCCAACCATACAGAGTAGAACACTGGCAAGTTTTATCCAAGTGAAGCTCTCATTCAAGAACACTAAGGCGAAGAAGAATGTGAAAAGACTTGACGAAGTACTCAAAATTGTGTTTGACTGCAATAAAAGCACAATACTTGTAAGGTGTTCTAGCTAAACAGAAGAGAGTAAGAAGGTTACATAATAGAATTCAGGTTAGAAAGCCTCACAGTCACAGTAGTGAACTTCAGAGAAAGGTTGAAGCAAAGTTGGGCAAGAAACCAAAAAGGGGAAATCAGTAGGCTGACTTTGGCTGTCCTGCTTCGAGTCCAACGACCCTTTGAATCAACTCCATTGTTTGTTTCTCCACCCACCACTGAAAATTGAGGTTCTGCTAACAAATTACCACCAGGATGCAACTTAGGAAGCTCAACTTCTTTCAGAGCATTGTCAGTTCTGGGTGAATCATCTCTAATAATATCAGATGCAGAATCGCTTTTATCTAGAAGAACCACTTTGTCTGAATCTCCCAAACAGTGTTCCCCGGGATCATTTGAAGCATTATTATGACCTATCCACACACTCTTCACCGAATCATCCCAGTAACGGGCAATCTCTACGATTGGAATGTAGACTATAAACAAAGAATTACAGATATATGTAATAAGAAATGGAGATACACCAGTATCAACCACAGACTGTACAATGTAGCTGGCGGCAATCCAAATTGCTGCAACAGCAACAATATAGAACAAACCAAGAGCCCATCTCCAACCGCTTCTGCCATTCCTCATATTACTGATGTGATGACCAATAAGCCTAAAAAGCACAATTGAATATCAAATCCACCAAGATATAACCAACACAATCCCCCGACCTTGTAGCCAAAAAATCAAACTTCAGTTTCAAGACATGGGCGACCACGGCAGTGTCAAAACGCCATACACCATTAAGAAGGCAATGCTTTCATGAAAAATAACCATGCCGTACTGGCGACGATCTGTTCTTAAATGTTAACCTACAAAATTACCTAAACCGTAAAAAATGTATCATAGTTAGCTTAAAAAAAACTACTGGACGCCAGAAAAGAATCAAAAACAGATAATATTTTCGACACTTCACAGAACCATAAACATTCACATGGTACTAGTAATATAAATAGTGTAACCTAACCAACCATGCACAAATTAGAAGAGGATGTACCTAAGAAATTTTCTTCATGAAAAAAGAAAATGAAAATATGATAAAAAACGGTAACACTAATAATGTCGTGCCCCCGCGGGCAAGCACAAAGAGAAATCTAAGGAGTTTCCGGCATGGGCCGCATCTGGAAGTTGTGGGTTGGAAACCAAACAATCAGCTAAACAGCAGCTAGAATTGATTAGAAAGGTTTTACAATCTGATTGATTGTCGAGAGAAAAAAGAGGGGAAACCTGATCGATCGGAGATTGGGATCATCGGAGGGCCTCGCAAAAGAGAGGAGGGTCGTGGAGATTTTGGCCATCCTTTTGAGACTAATGCCTGATGACGGGAGGCGGGCCCACGAAGGGGCTAAGTGACAGTTGTGCCCTTTGAGCGTTGGAGGGAGGGGCCCACAAGCACGACAGCGTCGGTGCTCCCCCCGCGTCTTCCCTCCCCCGATCACCGGCCATAAAGCCTTCCTCTCCCCCGCCGGCACGTCCGCCGGAATCCGCCGCCGCTACTGAGATCGACGTCGGCGGCGCCGACTCCGCCCACTTCCTCTTCCCCCCTTCTCCGACCGCAGTCGGGCAATGGCGCCGCCGCTACCCACTCTCCTCGTCCTGCTCTCCTGCTGCCTCGCCCTCCTCCTCCCCGCCGCCCACTCCAAGACTCTCAAGCGGGACGGTGCGGCCCTTTCCTCCAACTCTCCTCTCTCTCTTTTTGCTGCTTGACTTTTCACTTGTGTGGGATACACTTGCCCTGCGCTTTGAGTGGATTTGGATTTCTGCTCGTTTGATAGCATTGCTTGTAAGGCAAAGTTGGTTGCTTTGGATTATGGTTTTGTTGGGCCGGTATTGGCTCGTCACTCTTTAGATCGCGCAGCCGGCCAGTGGAGTATATGTCGCGTTTCTTTTTTATAGGCATGATATCGTGTGATTGATGTTATTTGAGTGCTTTTAATTTTAGTCATCATCAATTGATTGTGGAATTTTTAATTAATTGCGGAAGAAATGTGGAATTTTTTGTTTCCTGTTGATGGTTTGTATATTTGATCAAGCAAATTTAGTTGCGTTTTGGTTGCTTTTTACGGTAAATATGATTTATGGATTGCACTCTGATCAAATGTTATTTTAAATTTTCTTGAAACAAATTTGATTTATGGATCTGGATTTAGTGATGTGGTTTATGCCGGTTAGTTATGTTTGTAATTACGTGTCTGTCTTCTTTACAATTTTCGTGATCTCTGGCTTTGCTGTTATCTGTAGTGAAGGCGCTTAATGAAATTAAGGCGTCTCTCGGGTGGAGAGTCGTCTATGCTTGGGTTGGGGATGATCCTTGTGGAGATGGCGACCTGCCTCCATGGTCGGGTGTTACATGCTCAACTCAAGGGGATTATAGGGTTGTCACTGAATTGTAAGAAATTCACGTATTTGTTTCTTGATTTACCTAACCACATTCAGTTTTGTACTTCAATATCAATCTTGGTTCCGACTTTGCGTATTTTTTTGTTCTTCTAACTTGAGGTTGTTGACATGCTAATATAGTCATAGTGTTTACGCATTTGACTTTATGAGAACCATTAATGTTAAGTACTTGTTCTTTTTACTTAGCTTTCATCTCTCCCCATGCAACCCCCTTCATCCTTTCTGAGTGATTTTATTGACTAGTTTGAAAATTATTTTTACTTTTAGTGTCAATTTGATTTTCAAAGTCTCCACATTCTTGTTTGTTGTCTACAGAGAGGTGTATGCCGTGTCCATTGTTGGTCCCTTCCCTACTGCTGTAACCAACCTGCTGGACCTGACAAGGCTGTAAGAAATAGGCACCAAGTTTATCTGCGCACTTGATACATTTTTGTTGTTGAAAGTTGAAACTTAATTTTCAGTCGTCTAGTAGGTTTCATGAAAACAATGCCCTGTTGGATAATTTGTGAAATGTCGGTTTTCTTAAAAATTCATTATTACAAACATGTTACATGTAAATTACGGCCTGACATAGCATAGTATTAAGTGCTTAGTTTGCTAATCATGTGGTTTATGTGATGTTTTATGTGTGTAAATACCAGTGATCTTCATAATAACAAGTTGACGGGACCAATTCCTCCTCAAATTGGCAGGCTTAAACGTCTCAGAATATTGTAAGCTTCATTATGCAGTTATAAATGTTGATCTTCTTCCTCTTGTCTCCCATTATGTAATTTGAAAATTATCTAAATTTCTGGTTATTGCTTAAATTTTTGGCGGACTGTTAATGAGATTAACTTTGTGAATATTTACCCTTACGTATTTTATTGTTGTTGTTTTTTGTGTTTTTTGGATATTATAAAATATTATCGATGACATTCTTTTCACAAATAGTTTCTTTCTTGCTTTTTATTTATTTAGATATTTCAAACTTCCTTACAACAATTATTTGGGATTGAGTGGTAATGATAATGATGATGAGTCATATTCCAAACTTACATCTAGTTCCTTCACTTGTGTTTCTTTTCTTAAATTTGTTTTATCATGGCAGAAATTTAAGGTGGAACAAGTTGCAAGATGTCATCCCTCCTGAAATTGGTGAATTGAAGAAACTGACACACTTGTGAGTAGCTGAGGCTAATCAGAAGATAGGTTTTGAGGCCTTATGGTTTTAGTTGATCTGCAGTATTCACTTGTTAATGTGTTTTTGGACTCTTTTGGCAGATACTTGAGCTTCAATAACTTTAAAGGAGAAATACCCAAGGAGCTTGCCAATCTTCCTGAGCTTCGTTACTTGTATCTTCATGAGAACCGGTTATCTGGGCGAATACCAGCCGAATTGGGAAATCTCCCTAATTTGAGACATTTGTATTTCTCTTGAACTACTACAGTCTGGATTTCTATTATTTTGAAGTTTTTCATTGCATGCTGGGGCTGTTAAGATGTGATTATTAATATTAATCACTTATTGATCTCAGGGATGTTGGTAACAATCATATAGTTGGCACCATACGAGAGCTCATACGTTATGAGGGCAGTTTTCCTTCGTTGCGTAACCTGTAAGTTGTTAAAATTGTTTGATACCGTGGTTGCCTGTGCTGCTCAGGATGCGAAATAAATGTTGTTTTGTTCGCCACCTCCTACCTCATGCTTCAAATGAGTATTTGTTTCCAATTTGTCTTTTTTCTGGCTTGCTATGCAGGTACTTAAATAATAACTTCTTTACTGGAGGTGTGCCAGCACAACTTGCAAATTTGACAAATTTGGAAATTTTGTATGTATTTGAACGAAAGCATTATTTGTTAAAAGAAAGTAGATTATTTGTTTGCATGTTATAAGCTTGATCTCCATTATGATGACCTTCTAAATTGGGTTTTGAAGCTCTCTCAATCATTTTAATTTTTTAAATTGGATTTTGAATTTAACTTTTTGTTGGTGTTAGGTATTTATCTTCCAATAAAATGTCTGGGACAATTCCTTCTGCTGTGGCTCATATCCCTAGATTGACATATCTGTAAGTGATTTTCTCCAAAGCAAACAAATTTGAACAAATTTTCTCTATGCTGGGTAAGATTTTTCCTTCCATGTCAGGTATCTTGACCACAACATGTTTTCTGGGAGAATACCAGATGCCTTCTACAAACACCCATTTTTAAAAGAAATGTACGTTTAAATCCAGTGATGTTTGATCAGATAATGTATCAAGTTTATGTCTGAATTGCCACATCCTGTTGCAGGTACATTGAAGGAAACCAGTTCAAGCCAGGTGTTAACTCGAAGGGTTCTCACAAGGTGCTTGAGGTTGCAGATACAGATTTCCTTGTTTAGTACTTACTGTTAGTGTTCCTTACATGCGCAGGCTAGGGTTCATTTTTCTGTTGAATCTATAGCTTTTTCCCGTCTTTTGGAAAACTACAATGATGTCTGGGTTACGCGGCATAGTATACGATATTCTGAAGACATTTTTATTGTTTTGTGTTGTATACTACTAATATTGATACAATAGAGATTATGTTTACGTCGATCACCCAATGCGCTCTTGAGCTCTTGATGCGACAAATAATGCCAGTTCAAGAGAACAATAGGTCGGTCCGTCGTGTGTAGATGAGATCAATGGCGTGTGCTACTAGTACTGATGATGAAAAGAAAAACAGCAAAATCGAATCTAAAAACCATAGAATCCACTGGTTATATAGCAGTCAGTTTTACATAAAACCATGTAGAAACCATACACTTGTTAAAGGAACTGCTTTTCCCATTATGTGTGATTTCAGGACAACAATGAAACAACGAAATAACGCCATGTCCTGAAATCACGCCAGAGTTGGAGAACATACAGAAGAAATTGCAAAACTTGAAAAACATGCACTCACAAATCACCTAATCATAACTTTGAACATCATAACTTGAAGAATGATATGTATTAATCAAATTAATAATTGCTATACAGCAAGGAGATGCAACAGGACTACATCTGAATGTGATCTCGGACTCTTGGAAAGGAGACGCTAGCAAGAGTGCCACCCGATTGTAAGTCGGTTTAACTCATGGACGGAATGATTTTCCTCCGACATGCGCCACTCATCCAGATCTACTGCATGCTTCAGTACGGTAAAAGTACGGCATTTGCGATTCCCCTCGGAAACGTCAAGTGACTCCGAGTTTAATTGGCCTTGTCGATGGCAATGTCAATTTATGCATTAAGATATCATCACTAGCATAAATGACGCTCTATAACAAATGCACAAAAAAATCCTAGAAGATTCTTCAATCAATTAACGAAATTAACATGAAGTAATTTAAATTAAATTGTCTATTCGGCAAAAAAGTGACTGAATTCAGTCATCTTAAGAAAATGAAAAAGCGTAAACTTTCCAAAAGACCAAGACATTTCTCCAACAAAAAAATTATTGTATCATTTCTAGATCAAATAACTTAAACTCATTACTGTCTGGCTCTCAAAGATTTGACCTCTTCACGTAATTGTAATTTAGGCTCCATTTGGTTAAATGAAAAAAATGTAACTAAGATGAATTGAAAATAGTCAACTTACTAAAATTTTAATAGGGAATTTTTTTTTTGCTCATTAGAAAGCACATGAGTGAGCCACATAAGGTAATGATTATTTTGTGTTTTCTTGCATGTAATCATACTTAATTTGTATTTAAAATATTTAACCTAATAATACTTTTTATAAAAATATATATTAAATAAAGCTACTTTTGGTAAGGTTGACTATTTAAAATTTCCATGTCATTTACATTAATTTCATGCCAACCAAATAGACCCTTAGAAAGTCTGTGGAAGAAAAATGTTCCTCCACCACTTAATATGGTAATTATAACAACGAAAAAAAAAAGGTGTACATTATCCATACAAGTGAGCACAAGATGAACATTTTCATTAAGAAATGAGGTCATAATAACATTAACAAGTGTTTGTACGAAGAAAAACTGAGTTCAAACATCCTCACCTGATCACAAAAGGGCCTGATTCAAATAACTTTCGCACTTAAGATAATTGACTATTGACCAAAGAAAACCTTCTGCACTCTTTTCTTACCTGTGTTTTATTTTATAAGCTACAAATATTCAGTCATCAACACAAACTGTATATCTCATAAACTAATTGTGCTTACGATGATTTCTTCGACAACCTGAGCTTCCAATTCTTCATTTCTATCCAAAGATGCTTGCTCAATGCAAGCACGCCTCTTGCATTCTTGTTCAAGCATGTCTGTGATTTGGTACCTCAACTCAGCCATCTCTTGTGTGAGGTCCTCAGCTTCTTCCTTGGCCTTTAATTTTTCTACCTTCAATTCTTCCTAGCAACAAACATAAAACCACCAATTTTGATGACATTAATAAAAAGCTGAAAAACACGCAATTTCTACCGTAACCAGAGCTGGCTTATAGGTCACAAGCACGCTACCAATTATTTACCTAAGAAAATTGCATCCCACGATTATACCTTTAGTTGAGTAACAAGAAGTTCGGATTCAATTATTTGACGAGACATCTTGTCCATCTGTCCCTTTAAGCTTCCACCAGAGGCTATTACAGCTGCTAGTTTGACAAGGGTTGGGCTCAATTCATTCTCACAAGTGCTTCAGGGATAGCAAAACATATGAGATCTGTTCGCCAATCAATGGCAACATTATGCTAAAACAATTGAATATTTACAAAGAAAAAAGAAGAAAAAAATGAACATAGTAAATGCAATATTGTTGAAAAACATCACAATTTAAGAGGACCACACCATTAGCAAAGCACTTCTTCAAACGACATCAAATGACAGAACATAGATTATGCGGATATACAGCATTTATCAACACACAAAGCTACCTAACAACAGCTAATGCAAAAGTTCTCATCTTATTTGGGGTGGTCAATCTCACTAATGATGCTACATTGAGAACACGATTGTCGAAACAACCAATTGTGCCACAAAGTCAACTTATAACAGATAATATGCTAATTGTATATGTTCATGGTATCATCACATCAGGCAGTCATTTGAAGGGTACTGAGAAGGTAAAGCATCGTCTGCACCAGCATTTGCTTAAGGAAGGCCTCAGCACACAATGGAAACTAACAAACAATAGTCATCAACATATTGTGCAAATAATTTAACAAACTAGAACATCGTTATATTGTGCAAAGAAATCTAACAAACTAGGAATACTATATGCACGCTCAAGCTTATCTGAAGTATACTATGCTTCATCCATCCCATTCCCATAGGTATTGGATTCTGGCTTTTTCCAAAGAAACCATGTAAAGATATCTTTATCGCTAGAATCAATGTCCCCCACCACATCAGACTTCCCACTGGACGTACCGACGCCATCCAAGATAAAATCTTGCAATTTCCTGAAACTCGTCTCATACTTCTCTAGCTTATCCAACGCATTGCGATTCTCCCAAAAAATCAATCCTCTCCTGTGATTCTTCTAACCTCCTCTCAAGTTCTTGAACCCAAGATTCCATCTCGTTCCTTTCCAGAATGGCCTTGTCCCTGGCAACTTCAGCATCACAACCCCAGTTCCACATGGAAACAAGATTCAGCTTGACAGCCTCTACGTCACACTGGAATTCTAACGACAAAGCTGCCTCCAACTCAATCTCCAGCAATTCGACAAGGAACAAACGCTCCGATTCAGATTTGTTGAGTTCGCCCCTCAACAAAACCAGCTCCTCGTTGAGCTTGTGAGCTTCTGAGAGCTTTAGCTCAAGGCCGTAGACATGCTCCGTCATGGAATTGGCCTCCACACGCCTCAAATTCAATCGATCCTGTAACATTTCTGATATAGGAATATCAACGTTGAAAACGAAAAAAGAAGGCTTTTTTCGACGAAACTAACGTAGCAAAGCAAAGATTCTCACGAATTTCATCAGAGCATCTTCTCAGATCGGTCTCCAGAGCTTGGATTAAATTATCATCCTCTTGTCGGAGAGATCGTTGAGCATCAAATTCAAGTTTCTGCATGGAGGATGAGCCAGTAAGATGCATAGCGCCGACGTCTACCTCGACGGCATCTGCACTGCGGCGGCGGCGGCGGCGTTGCTGGTCGGGGCCGCGACGTGGTTGCTCTATAAATGACAATTGATTCTAAGTTTGATCGGCGGGCCCGCCTTCCAAATTTGCGTTACACGATTAAATTCGATATGTTCTGTTCCATGACTTCAAAATGGCTAATCATGTTTCTTTGTTGATAATTCTGCTAATGATGTTTTGTAGGAAAGTTGTTGATAATTTGGGATTAGTTATTTCTACATCTATACAATAAAGATCTAAACTTGTAACTCTTCATAACTAGGGTCAAATCATTAAGATAGTCAATTTTAGCAATAGGAAATACCGTTACCCTGGTTCTAAGCTTAGGTCGTTATTAGATAAATAAGTCAACTCTGCTTGTATCGGTTTAACTTGTCTCGAATAGAAGTTAGATATTTTATATAGCGAGTAAAATTTTTGGAACAATTATGTATAAGAGACACTAAATTTTGTTTATTATTTATAGGATGGATAAATTATAAATATTATGCATAAGAGTGAAAGAGAATACTTAAAGTCTCATGGTACCTAATATACTTCCACAAAATATTTTACGTAAAGAATGATTTAATATATAAAAATAGGTAAGTAAATATATGAATTTACTCCAAACAAATCCTATGTAAGATAAAAGTTATCGATTTATTCTCCATTATCCCATTATCGCCGTCATTGTTGTTGTTGTTGCCACCGTTATCATTGATGTTGATGAGACGTCATTGTCATCGCTTGTCATCGCTCAATCGCCTTGGTAATTATTTTCTTCCTCCCCTTTCCTCCCTTCAACCTAAAGTTTTTTTATCTTCCTCTTTTTACGAAGAATAGTTTTCCAACTTCTAACCCCTCATCCCCTCCCATCCCCTTCTCCGACTTGTACGATGTTACAATGACGTCAAAATCTCACCCCTCCTCATCCCTCTTCCCCTTTCTTCCTTCCTCTCCCTCTTTTATACACATTGCTCTAAGATGAATAAACACTCATTTTTATCTTGATTTTTTATAATTAATTAAAATTAATTTTTTTGTAATATTTTGTTAGTAGTTAATTAAATAAAGTGAAAAAAATATTTTGTTGTTTGCTCCATCTTGCTAGTGGGGAGGAATAGAGGCGGCAAAAAATTCCAAGAGCTTAGTCATAACATGCACTTATGTCCAAACTCGAGGATATGATATGCGCGATGAATGCTACCATTTTTACCCGTGCTGCTGCCTCCTCGTTGCTTAAAAGCATGATTGCCACTAATGTTACTCACTAGTTCATTAATGACATATCATCAATGAGTGTTTTACATCAACAATTTTTATTTATTTATTTATTTTTTGTAATTTTTTATATTTTTGAACCCATCATTTGTTAACAAGAGAACATAAGATTATATTTTAGTTTAAGTTTATATTTTATAATGATCAACATGAATGAAAAAAGAATATGATATTTTTTTAAGAAATTATGTCTTTTTGGAAAACTCTTTTTCAAGTAACGTTTTTTTATTGATATATAGTCCCGTAATATTTTACAAGTGTCAGTAACGTTCAATAGTTACCAAAATGCAATTGTCTCCTATGATATTTGATAAATATTTTAATTGTTATACATGGCACCTTCAATAAAATAAATGATATATTTGTAAAAACTACAGTACGTGCATAACAAAATAATCATGCCATTCACAATTACACAACTTAATTGTTCATGCTCGAGTGTCGGATCAAAGAGTGTGACGTACCACAAAACTATTGGAATTCGATTGGGGGTGGAGAGTGATGGAAAAGGACACTTGTTGGCGGTCACTTAATTTGTAGAATAGGAGAGAAGAAAGAGCGAGAGGTAGTATGTGGACCATAATCTTCAAAGATAAGTTTATACTATAAATAATTTAAATTAGCTTGCAAGTATTTTATATTCGATTCGATTTAATTTAAAATCTTGCTTATAAAGTTTATGTTAAAAAAAATACTCACTTTCGAATAGATAACTAGTTGAACTAACAAATAAAGCTTAATCTAAAGAGTATTTAATTCATTTTGGCTCTAAACTCGAGTTTGATATACTCAAATTAAAAAAAATATTTGGCTCATTAATACGGTTGAAGTTGCATTGAAATTATATAATGTTAAAAAGGAGTATTCGGCTGGATTAGACTCGAAAATAAAGTGAGCCAAATATGAATCAATCTTAAATTTTGTAAATTTTAAACGAGCTATTCGAACTATAATAAATCAAAAATTCGTCAACATTTCAAACAATTTTTTCAAAAAATATATTAAATTTAAAAATAATACAATTCGACTTGACTTCACTCATTTATAACCCGTGTGAACTATCAAATTACATAGGGGGGAAATCGTAATAAGGGTGGAAAAAGACACTTTCGCATATATCAAAAGAGACTAGTTGTGACAACAAACCAATGCCTTCATAATAACACATGCTTTGATCAAACTTTACCCATAAAAGCCCTATAATTTAGCTCGGTGGGGGATCTGAGTGCGATACTAGATCAACAGTTCTTTTTTATTTTAATTTTTATCAAGACATGAGCTTTTAGTTGGTGCCCTCTCATGGTAGCCCAACCGCCCAGGATCCCCCCTGTCTTGTAGACAACTGTAAGACGTTCAATCGAGTGATGCTGTGCATGCTTTATTGTGATCGGGGCTGCTAACTTGGTCGGTGACGTTCAATGGAGTGATGCTGTGCGTGCTTTATGTGATTGGGACTGCTAACTTGGTCGATCTGACCTTGAACGCTTACACCACAAATTTGGATTAAGATCAGGTAAGAAAAAGATAAATCATAGTATCGAACCAGACTAATTTGAAGAATGAAAAGTTGTAAAGACTTCATGATGAAAAGAAAGCGACTCCGGCCATTTGTAGCATCGGATTCCATCAAATACATACATCAATATACCGGTGAGCTTCACAATTGGAATTCAATAATATAAACATTCAGCATCGTACCTGTGACCAAACCCGAAACAGTACTATCAGAACCTGTAAATCTTCAATGAAATGAGAGTCCTTGGACTCTCTTTTCTCTTCATTCAATCCTCAATTACAATTCTTGGCAATGTTTAGTTGGAAATCAAACCCACAAGTGGTCCATGTTCATTGCTGCTTCCAATCCACCAAGACCTGAATCCATCTTCATCAATCGGAGCAGGAAGATTGAGATCCAGCAAATCATGAATTGGAGAAGCTTGATCTGTTTTAACATCCAAATCTGTACTTAGATGTGATCTCTTATGGTCACCCAATGCTTGGTCAGATGCTCTTAAATTGAAACAGATAGGGCATTCATAGCTCTTGTTGATGCGCCTCGTATCCAAATCACTACACTCGCCAGCAACTACTGCTTCATCAATTGGGCTCTCAAGTTTGCAGGTCTTGACTTCCTCTTCAATCATCACAGTGCTCGATACTCCCTTGTTGGTGCTGTTCTCCAAACTTTCTTTCAGCTTCTTGGGGCCGGTTATGTGCTCGCCGAGAGCTTGGTGGGAATGGAAGGTCTTGTAACATGTTGCACACTCGTATTTGTTCCTCTTGCTCACAACGCCTCCATCAGCAACATCACCATCAATCTTCTTGCTGCAAGATAATGTTTCCGAGTTCAACTCTGATGACTTTTTGCTGGCTTCTTCTGTGGAAGATTCACACTCCACTATTCTTTTGCCAAACTCAGTACCCATGACCTTACCATGTGAACAATCAATAGAGCTCTTGTTGCACAAAATTTCCGAACACCCATCTCGAGAACCATCCAATTCAAACCCCTTCCCCACACTAGATTTGTTATCACAAGAATCTAGTCCAGTCCAGAAGCCAGCATCCATGGAGAGCATCATCAAGCTGATAGCACCATCTACCTGCTCCTGCTCAGCTTCTGAGGCAGAGGAGGACACGGAGTACTGACCTTGTCTAGTCGGCCTTGGCCTGACACCGGGGGAATCATACAGCCGCCGAGTCTTCTTGGGGTTCATCCTCAAGCTATAGCTCTCGCCAATATTGATGGAATAGGAAGTCTTCTTCCTCTTCTTCCTCCCCATGATCTTCTCCTCTGCTCCAGAGCCAGAGGAGCTCAAATGGGATCTCATGTGGCCTCCGAGTGACCTGCCACTAGGGAAGCTCTTGTTGCAGAGCCTGCAACAATGTTTCTGCTTCATCGATTCAGCACCAAAGAAGCAAACCCAGCAGAAAACCAGCAAATCAAGATTGACCCAAATCAGAAAAACCCAATCTGATTATGGATTGTCCAGGAAAATGGGAGCAACCATTTGTCTGCACTAGATGCCAGATCCAAGCTTGGTAGAGAAAATAAACAAAACCTCAAAATAAAGTGGATTAGATTAAAGCTTTTTCCTAGTTAGAGGTGAGAATGATCGATTAAGATAGAACGATGGGGCAGCATGATGGAGCAGTGGAAGATGGGAGACAAGGTATTCTTGACAGGGAGGAAAGTACCACTTCCTTTCTCTGCTCCCACCAATTAAAGGTTACTTTTGGAGGGAGGAGAAATCCATGCATGGAGCCAAAAATACATGTAGAATGGGCAATAGTATATGTAAAAAGGTGATTCAGAGAAGAGATTCATACCTTTATAGTAGAAGATAGATCAGTAATTTAGGTTTCACTGAGCAACTAAACAGATCTGAAACTCCATCACAATGCAGACAGTCTTAAAACACAAATTAATTTCCAAACTCAGTACTCAAGAATCACAAGAAAACTGGAAAATTCTCACGACGTGGATTGTTTAGATGAACAGTGAAAGCCTATATTTATAAACAATTAGTCTTTCGGTCCACATTTAATAGAATTATATAAACTAACTTTATATAAAATATAATAATTCTATACTTAATAAAATAATCTATACTTAATAGAGTTAATAAAATTTATTTAAAATAAAATTTATCTCTATTAAAATTAGGATTTGATTGAGGCTTTCTTAATTGTAGACAGAAATAAACTGCCAACAATATTTAAAAGAAAAGTAGACAAAAGAGCACACATTACTCGAGCGTTCTTACTCCTCCCTTGCTATGCGGTCGTAATTGTGACGTTACCGTTTACCGCTTAAATAAACGCATCCCTGCACATAAATTCTGAATCAATGTTTTTTTTTGGGAAATAATTTTGAAGAAGATAAAAATAAATAAACATATCATATTGAACGGTAAAACGTACATTTGGTATATCATATCAGATACTGTCAATTGCACTTTCAACGGGTGTTGTGTTCTCGTTTTTCAAGTTAACGTTGTTGTCGCTTAAACTTTTTTGTTAATTAATACGTTGGTAACGCCCAACTGCTCCATTTTATTGCAATTAAAATTCGTGATTAATGGTCGTAAATGTGGGAGTTTGCATAACGTAAAACGGAGCTACCAAATTGTTTAACTAATATGAGGCCTGGGGAGCCCTTTTTTCTGTATTATTTATTAATCATCCCTCCAAGTAAACCTCACAAGATTCAGGGAAATAACAATGTGTAAGGAACACATTTATCTCTCCCATTCCATGCCTGAAATACAATCAATCATCTCCCCCTCTAAAATATGACTTCTAATGATACTGGCAAAATTACAATTACATGGACGACCCCCCACTACACGTTTAGCTTGTATATAAGTGAAATTGACGCTCACTTTTCGAAGTGATGTACAACATAAATACAGCCTTCGATAATAAACCACCTATAACATTCCAATAGCCAGATGACTTTCAGTCTTATGACGAGGCTGCAATGTTCGGGGAAAAAAACCCAATTAGAATCTTGCGCCGCTAAGACCTTGTTCTAATTCTTTCACATCCGAGCTTCTTCCTCCAAATACCTCTTCAATCACATGACAAGTAGGCAGAAAATCAACTACCTTGGTTGGACCAGAGAAATATCCCGCTTCCCATCCTTTGGAATCGCAGGGCTCCATGGTAAATCCATTAGATAATGCAGCACCTAATCTACTATTGCAACACCCATCTTGCCTTGTATTTTTGTGATGAACCTCAATGCAAGGCTCCTCTCTAGCGTCCATAGCTGACTGACCAAACGAGTGGGTAACATTAAGTTGTGACTCGTAAGAAGTACACGACTCATCCTGTACATCTTGGTCCTCAGATACGTGGACATCTGCCTTCTTAAATTCCACGTGAACATTCGGAGATCGAATTTGTCCACCCTGAGAAACAGACTTGCCAAAGTGAATAAACTCTTGATTATTGTCTCCATCTCCATTACCTTCTTCAATATCTTCAGAACTATCACCTTCAATCCCATATTCGTCCTCACAACGAGTGAGATCACTGTATAAGAAGGATGCTTGATTGACAGGAGACTCGACAGCAGAATCTTCGTCATCTCCTATTGATCCACACTCATCACCATCTTCACTTCCCTGCCATTCATCATTGTCACTGTCGACATGAAGAGGATATAACCTATTCTGGTCTGCCCTCTTCCGAAGCATAAAAACATTGAAATAATAACTAACAAGATCTTTGGTAGTTTTACAAGGAAATAGGTCCAAAAGGTGATCCCAAAAATTCCTGCCCATTGAAACTGGGTTGGAATATACAGCCTCGTGGAACAATTGTTCTTCCTCTTCGCTCCATTTACTTGATACTACTTCACCCATGTCACCAAAGCCTAACTGCAAAAACTTATCTTGACCAACTTCAGCCCTTATCTTTTCTTTGGCTTCCATCACATGTTGTCTTACACATCTAATCGACCATTCATCAGGGCAGCCACAATCAACTTTGCCTTTGCCAATTTCATCATATATTGGTGAGGGCAGATTAAAGCTTGGCAACGAAATGACACAAGTACCCATTATTCTCTCTTCATCCTCGGTAGTAGAACCATTAAAACACATTTGCCGATCCCACACAGGAATGTCTGCCTGATGATCAGGTCCTATCAATACTGGCTTTCGGGGAGGGAACTCAAAAAAAGAGGAATATAAATCCTCTTCTTGAATTTTCTTTCCCATGTGGTCATGTTCAGGATTTGCATCTGAGCAAGGCAAACAAAGTGCTGATTCCAATAATATCCTTTTCTCATTTGTAGTGCTTGAGACCACAGAAGTGCTCCCCGTCAACTCAGAGTTATGACCCACTTGGGCACCTTCACAATCAACTTTGTGCACTACTTCTCCTTTAAGCAGACATAAAAAAATCATAATCAGTATTTCCGCATTTTGATAAACATAAAATCATCAATTTTACTCTTCAGGAGATATTACCAGAACAATGGACCTTCCTTCCAAAATCATGGCAAGGGATGTCCGCAAACGAAGAGTAGTGACCACCATATTCAATCTGACGCAAGTGCTTGCAGGACATTTGACAAGCTGGCTCATCATCACTAAATGAGCGTTTGTTCTGCTTACACAACATGTTTTCCTTGCCTAAAAGACAAGCAACCTAATTTTTTTTACTTTCACCAATACAAGAACCGATAGGGTAAATGAATGCTAAAACAACTTCTTTTCCACCACAAACATCAAAAAATATAAAATAAAAATAAGAAGGTTCAAGCAACTTGAATAGTTGAAGACTCACAAAAAGCTCAGCCTTGAAGGTCTCACCCACACGGAACATTATGCGTCCCACACAAACCGATATGAAAAAATTACACAGAAAAGCTACCGCCTAATAAAAGTTGTATGGATCCGTGTAAAAACATCCATCGTTACTCCACAAGACATATACTTATCTCATTCAGCCAAACATAATGCAGAAAGTGGTTGCCAGAGCAATGTACCTACTCACAAGCATTGGTAACCAGCGACAATGATGAAATGTTGCAATGTATGTACTCAAAACACAAGCATTCAACGGAGCATGATTAAATTTTAATAGTTTAGAAGCCAACCCAGGGATCAAACATGCCATGGGACAGAGCACGTAAATAAACAATATCCCAATGTAAATGGAAAACCAGCAACTATGAGATAAATAAATTGATTGCCTTAATAAAGAAGGTTTTACCTCAGATACAATAATTGCCCAAGAGCAACAGTAAATGCTGATAAATGAAGCCCTAAAGATTAAAAAAAAATTAAGGGAGGGGAAAACCAGAGACCGCGGTTGTTTTACGAACAATTGCTCTGTTTCGGACAAATTGCAAGCAGATAACAGCAAAGCAAGGCAGAAATCAAAGAACCCCCAAACCAATTAGACGAGTACAAGAATATACATAAAAGGGAAAACAGAAACCCTACCCCTAAAGCCGAAAGCCCAGCAATCCCAAAATTCAACAAGATTAGGACCCGAACACCCCCAAAAAGCGGATAAAGAAACAATCTTTATGACACAAAAGACCGGAACGAAACCCAAATCAACGAAGCCCTAAAGTCCAGCGAAGAGAACACAGATCGGAAGGGGAAAACCACAAATCCACAGCCAGGAATTAGGGTAAATACCAACAAAAAAGGTATAAAGACGTGGTCTTTACGAAGGATCTGTGTCCCAGAGAAGGATCGAAAGGGGAAAGTCCTTCCTTCGAAGAAACCCTAACCCTAAATCAGCTAATCCTGCACCAGACGACGCGAAACTGGGATCAATCGGGGAGGAGAATAGAGGGGATCAGAGAGGGATAGGAATCGAATGATGAAGGGAACGGATCGAGATCGAATTGGCGGGGAAAATACGGGGAGGCGCCGATCGAAATCGAGGGATTTGGAGGGAGACGGTGGTTGATATAGAGGGATCGAAGGTGCGGAAATCGGGCTGCCTAAAAAGGGGTTTGGTCGATTAGGGTTCGTCGGTTGGACGACGTCCACTTGACATTTGAAACTGAGCATGGAGGAGCCCCAAGTTCCCGCTTGGGCATGAATTTGGATTGGGCTGCGGTTTTTTCTTTTATATGGTTGAGTTAGTTAGACCGAAAATATATATGGCTAAGTTGGATCAATTTAATGGGTGTAGCTTGGTTCTTAATAAATATAATAAAAAATTATTTCTTAGAAATTTAAAATAAAATGCATTTACTAACAAAATTATGTTTATTAAAAAATTGTATCATTGATTTATTTATATATTTCAATCTTTTATAAATAGTATAATACTTATATGTATATTATGGTATACGACATAAGTAAGGAGGTTGGGTATTATACAAGTAAGAAAAACCTGTGGGACGATATTTATAGGTATCAATCGAGCGGGTGTGGGTAATACTTATATACACAATTGACATACATGAGTGTATGCTATTTAATGGATAATTGATATGTGTATTGTGATCCACATATTATACTTTTAAAAAGAAGTATGATAGTTTTGGCTTTTACGTTTTGTTTTTGGAGATTTGAATGGGATGGATTACATGGGAGGCGATTATTTAATCAGTTTTTTCAAAGTCAAAAACAATTTACTTGAGTTGGTTAGATTTGTGAGTTTGCTTATAGGTAGGAAATATGACACTAGAGAATTGTAGAGAGTTTACGGTGACCCAATAGTACGTGGGAATAAGTAAGAATACATGATAGAGGTGGATGGTGGGGTGAGCTTTCAATATGTTTTTGGATTTGCAAGAAGAGGCGGGGTTGACAATCTTAGGATATACACTTTGCTAAAATCCATGCCCTACAGATCATGAGGAGAAGAAAAATGGCAATAAACGATGAATATCTTGATCCAATAAAGCAGTCGATAATGAAGTTAATGATGGAATGAACACCACTTAGGTGTCGTCATTAATGAACTTAGATAGAGGGAGGACGAAAAAAAGGAATGTATATTGTGCGGCGGCTAGGATATGCATAAGTAAATAGACATAATGTATATATGAGGTTAATTTAGATTAAATGATTTTATTGATTTGGTTGTAAAGGGATAATTCATGGCATGTAGATGTCTGGGACTGTGCATCGGAATCGGCCGATTTTAATCGGATTAGAGCGATTCTGATCGAAAAAATAGGTTGAATCGGGTGGGTAAAAATCGGTCCATGAATCGGTCGATTTTAGCCGATTCGACCCGATTCAAAACCGATTCAAATCGGAAAAAATCGGAATGAACCGTTTTTTAGTTAAATTACTAAAATATCCATATATTTTAATAAATCAATTAACATCACATAGGCAAAAGTGAAATATCAAGGGCGGTGGCCGATTGGGGCGCGGCGAGGGCGATTGCGGGGGTGGCAGCATTGGCGGGCGGTAGCCGATTGGGGCGTGGCGAGGCC
>JAVDBV010048089.1:0-31938 GCA_032619315.1 Piper longum | reverse complement strand
GATAACTAGTTCACTGTGAGAACTATTACCTAGATAACAAGCGTGAAAACTATTGTACTAAATAATTACCCCAAGATAAAATTCCCAGGAAAGTTGGTGGGACACGATAATCCGCTTAAAAACCAACTCCTAGACAGAATTTTATCAAGACAAGTAATATAAATAGCACAATAATTAACACCAACTATACCCGACAATAGCTATTAAATAGACAACAAAAGAAAAGAACAAGATACCAGAATTTAACGAGGTTCGGCAATTGCCTACGTCCTCGGACACTACGAAAATAATATTTCACTAAAGAGAAATATTACAAAGAGAGAAAGAACAAATTACCAATGATAGAATGAACAATTACCAATGGTAGAAAGGGAAGTTGGTAACTTTGAATTACCCTGTGGGGATGATTTACTAAAGATGGGGGAAGGTCCCTTTTATAGGAAAAGAGCCCCCCTCCACATCCCACACCATTTAGATGTGGGATTTATGCCATTCAACAGTTTCTGCATGCTTCCCTGTCGTTGTTCCCAGCTCTCTGATTTCGGATGATGCACTTGTATAGGAGGAAGGACAGGATGACCAGGTCTAGCAAGATGTAGCCTAGATACATGATAATCTTTCTTACAGGCTTGTTTTGGACTTTGATGTTTCTGGTACCTCTATTTCTTGAGGTGGGCAAGCTTTATCAAGTGGCTTGCCACACAGCATATCGTTCTCAATGACGCTGGTGATACCAAAACGACCCATGTCGATTGTCGGGAAGTGATCCTCTGAAGTTGTTATACGAGACGTTGAACTGTTACAGATTACGAAAATCGAACTGGGGTATTTGCCCGCTTTAATCATTATTTTGCACCAAGAACATTAGCAAACCTGAAATCTTGTCAAAATCATCAGACAAGGGACCGGATAAATTGTTGTTGGAGATGTCGATCTTCTTCAGATTACTCAGGTCGGACAGAGGCGCAGGAAGAGACCCGGAGAGCTTGTTATTGCTCAAGTACAGATGGGTGATATGCTAACAATCGTGGAAGTCGCCCGATACATACCCGCCAACGCTGTTGTTCTTGATGCTCACAGACACTAGCGGTAGAATTGCACATATTGATTTCACGTCGAATGCCCCCTTGAATTGTAAGCTTTCCAGTGCCACCCGCCGAACAGCCGATCGGGCAGTGCAATCCACACCAGTCCAGTTGCAGTAAGTCTGGGAGCAGTTGGGCCAGCTGCTAAAACTTGTGTCCGGAGGAGTGACCCATTGGAGAGTTTCATGAAGTTAAGAAGAGATTCATTCCCTCACGGCAGGATCTACGTCTACCGAGATGGAGGTGTGGACGAGGATGGCAAGACACAGGAAGAGAACCTGCTTGGCTCTGCCCATGAGCTAAGGCATGGTGTTGGATTGGCTTGGGAGTGTTGACGTTTGTTTTTGTTGATTGTGAGGCGAGGAATGAAGGTGGACTGTGAAGATTGTATGGGAAAATAAGAAATGGTACTTAGGGAAAGAAAATAGATGGGAGATGAATTCGAGGTGTCACTGGTGGCGGCATTAACAACAATGGCCCCAACGATTTTCAAAGACAACCAAGGTACCACTAATTAGTACTAACAAAGGGGATTTGATAGATTATGAGAGAAAGAAAAAAAGCTGAAAAAAGAAAAAAAGAAAGTATCATCTCTTATAAGTGTTTGGACATTTGGATTGAAGGAGAAGGAAAATCAGGGCCACTTTTCTTTTCTTCATTCTCTTACAAATTTTATGGACTAATTATTTGTGAAGTGATTTTCTAATGGGTTCACCTTATAAAAATTTGTTTTTTATCTTAGCCTATTTTCTTTTGATCTAAATACTTCAACTTTCCAAAAGTTGCATTTTTTTTTCTCTTAAAAATCCATCAATCTAAACAAAGCCTCAGCAACTCCGATGGATTGGATTTCTATGTTCAAGGTATTTTATGTTTTTTTCTAAACTGTGCTTGTGAGCTTATGTAAGAGTGATCCATATTTACACAATTCACGTAATCTTGTATGCAGCCATGCTTGCCAGACGTTTGTATTGGCAATTTGACGCTTCCATCTTCTGACACCGAGATAGAATTTTTTGTTTGGGGTCTGTTCATGTTTAGCTCGAGTCGGTCAGCTATGCGTTTTAAGGGTTTAAACACGTTCAAAGCTCAAGAGCGTTCGGTATATGGGGGGAAGGAGTGTCCTGTATCTCGGTCCATGGCCACGTTGAAGCCCAAAAGTGCATGTAGGTCCGAAGCCGAAAAATGCCCGTAAGTGCAAGATTATTGAGAACATCTAAAATATTAATCGGTAATCTAAAATCCTAGTAACAATAAGAGAATTGCAATTATTAATGGTGAGTTTTGTGGCTAAAAAGTTGCATGGAAACTAATTATTTTAAATGTCTCCAAGCCTAATTGGTAGATGGGTTTTTATACCACGTGAAAATGGATCATAGATTTTTTTAACTAAAAATGAGTAGCCGATTTAAGAATTTATTAATTCGACATATTTGTTACTATGTGAGACTATTCTCCATATGTTACTTTGGAGGCTTGAACACATTTTGTATAGCTCTTCTCATCCTCTAATCCTCGTTTGGATTGTCATGTTGATTCATCAAGGTCCATGTTTCTTAAACCTCTTTTTAAATAGTATGAAAATATTTAAAAAATTATAAAATTTATAAATAATAATTCATGCCAAAAACATTGAAGATTATTTTCTGGTAGGGGAAAATAACCTTGCATGCTTGCGCTCGCTTGCAACAAGAGTGTGGGTTTCTGCACTCATCGATCCCACCACTCCTCATATAGTTTATAGTCAGAGAGTACTAAGCAAATTTTTCTAATATGCCAAGATTATCTCCAAGCTATATGTATATTTAAAGATATATTATATTTGAATAAAAATATGAATTATAATTATTTGATTTTTCATTATATTTTTTCCAGGACAATTAGGCAAATACTTATTAGTAAGAAGTTTAAAATTAAAATTAGTCGGTTTTGAATTTGTAATCTTCTACCACAATAAATATTTTTATTTTTAGTTTTAAAAAATTGAAATTAGTGATATTTGAACCCGTCTTCTGTAGAAGGTATTTTCATTGTATTTTTTAGATTTTTATTTAATTTTGATTAGTTGATTCTCTTACTTTTAATCTCCTTTTAAGAATGAGTTTCTCTTTTATTAATAGCAATAGACGAGTAATGAACCCATGATTTTAATATAACCGACAATATTATTCATTGTTTGAAATGGATCCACACGACTTTTATGCCTCAATTAGCTACAGAACATTTGACAACATTTTGGATCTTACACTCATTTTTCTTCACCAATGACCATTTTATAGTTTTTGAATTCCATTATATATTATACATATAAAACAGTCGGTGACCAGCACAATTATGCATGATCCAAACTCTATGATTGCATGAATAATGTAAGGCAAAGATTCATACCCACCCCAGAAAAAAAATCCACTTTTTGGAACTTTCACCCCTCTTGTTTTAATAGCATACATGCACCACGTATACACTATACGAGTCAATGATGAAATGATGATGCTTGTTCTAGTGCAGAAGACGATTGAATCTATATACCAACACTTAACGGTACAAGTTGTACACGCAGCCAGATCCCAAACTCAATCCTCTTATCAGCTATGGCAGCATTTCTCACTGGGAGTGTCACACAAGTGTCAATGACTAACCTCCTGGGCAGGTGTAGGCCAAAGATCAACACACAACCGCACGTATTGGAGCTTCCATGCTATGGAAGAAGATAAGCCGAAGGGACCCATGCGACCAAACTTTAGGGTGTTAATTAAGAAGCCAGCATGGTCACCCCCCTGCCATTACCCATTGCCCCATTCCTCCTCCATCATCTTGCCAGCCTAGTAAGTCCTTCAACTTTCTACACAACTCTGTGCTTCTATGGCCCATGAATCCCCTTCTCTCCATCGTCAACACAACCTCTTAATTATGAATGGATGGTACCTCTTCAATGACCATTGTATTATTGCTCTAGTGGGCAACGAATGTGGACTTTATTTGTCTCCTCGCTTTTAACGTCAAAGGTCTCTCTTGTCGTTAATCCCTAGAACTAAATTTGCATCATCTTATTTTAGTCAAGCTGGCAAATTGGTATATTAACGTAGAAGAAGATTTCTGGGTATCTTTCATATCCTTGGTTGGGTTGAGGAATATATATATTTGAGGACGTACAATCATTCTAGCTTGGGTTTGAGGCTCATGGCAAGTGATTAGGGGACAGAGGAAGGGCGTGACAAGGGTCGTGGAACACAGGGTCATATCTGCAGCACCGCGAGCAAGAGGTTGGATGCGGTCAGAATGTGGCTAGCTTCAAGTACATAGCACTGTGCACTGAATAGTCGGCATCAATGGCGGGCAGGGTACACAAGCTGTCGCACTCCTACGGCCATTAGAGGCCATTGTAGCTAGAGCTCGATACCTGCACCAGGTCGGGACAATATCGTCGTTTCCTTTGTGTGGTTTCGGATTCTGGTGCATGTATTTGTTGCACCGGTGAAGATGATCCGTTTCTATTTGTCATGCACATGAGATGGGTTTTTGAGTTATATTATTGTTGTGATTTCAGATCGGATAAGAGGCTCTGCACACATGAAAATGTGCGGCAAAAGTTGACAATAGCGACCATATTCATGCATGATGAACAGGTGGCATAGCGGCATACAAGGATCTTCTTCATAAACATATGTTTAGCTAGAAATGGACGAAAAGTCAAGCCTTTTCATGGATGCCACATTGCTTCAATCAAAAGGGTTGCTCATTGTCGACCATTTAAAACCCAAAGTTGTCTTCTTGGACCCCTTCGATTAGAATTTAGAAGCTAATGGGAAAGATTAAGATGGGTGAGCTGTATCAGACTATAGTGGTCCTAAAGAATCATTGCATGCGACATATATTTCCACAGTATGATCATTCAATGGCGCTGCTTGTAGCTGTATCCTACAATCTACATGGGTGTTAATCAGACAGACTCTCACAAAATTGAGGAAGCTTTAAGCTTTTTCATGGTTGTAATCTGAAATTTTCTGGGTAACTCGTTTTACTTTAAATTAGGAGCTGTCAGACACGTGCGTTGTCAACTCTGAGTCTTGTTTGTGTATGTCCCAGTGTGTCGCAGTAGACGACATGTAAACTTAGTCCTGTTAGAATGTCAATTTCTTCCCTCACTATTCCAGCTTGTTGGAGCACATGGTTCCCTAGCCACAGTCTTCTCATATATAAACATGCGTGCAGGCCCTCTTCTTCTCATCTCCGACAAGGTTTTCCATCTTAATCTCCTTTGAATCTTCTTTCCTATACACAGAAGACAGTCTTCCATGGAATTGGTGGTAGACTTGGCTAAGCAGGTAGTAGCACAGAAGCAGAAGAGGTGTAGAAGTGAGAAGGTGGTAAGGGGGAAAAGAGGGCAAGTGGTGAACAGAAGGGTGAGAATGAAGTTGAGGAAGCTGCAGAGGTTGATCCCAGGAGGTCAAGGTCTGCAGCCCGAACGGCTATTCTTGCAAACAGCAGACTACATCTTGTTCTTGAGGAGGCAAGTTGATGTGTTGAAAGCACTTTCCACCTTGTGCAATCCTTGAGATCGAGTACTCTCAAGTTTAAACGTCTGCTAGCAGTGATTATTATGTATCTAGTCTTATTATTTATGTAGTTTCTATGGATGGATTTTCTTTTTTTCTTTTTTTTTTCTGCTATGATTTTCTGCTGGGCTTCTTCAATTGTTTCAAAGTAAAATCCTGGCATCATGATATTAATATTCCTTTGCTTTTAGTGCTGTTTCATGTGTACAATCACTGTGCATATAGTATTTCTGTTCCACAATTCTATCCGAATTTTCAGATATAAAGAAAATATACGTAACACCATCATATGCCCTTCACGTTTTTAAACGAATGCTGGTGATCTGAAGCTTGTACATTTGCCGTTAACTATTGCAACTTCATATTAGTATGATCAGCAAACTGCCAGTCATCATTTGAAATTGGCTGTATATTCGAAAGATGCATATATATCTGTAAGAAAGATGTGAGAATTTAGTTCCATTTTCTTTTCTTGGGTAAGATTTTGACAATGGGTTTGGAAACGACTCGATGATCAATTTACCAAGCTGTCCGCCAAATGCTATGGTGCTCGTCAAGTAACTGAGAAAGGAATGTGTGTTTTCCAACGGGTTGCTGTTGATCAGAAGATTGTAAGCTGCACAACGTGTTTCATGTTGTTTCTCAATTAAAAAGTTATTGTGGGAAGTAATAAAACTAAACATGTATATTGCATTATTCCTTTTTGTGTTCCTAATAACAATTGCTCTCTGTTGATAAAAACTCCTTCAAATCTGCTCTTATTAATTATTAATTTTTAATTGTTGATTATTAATTATTAACTAATTAGATCTAAATCTAATATGTTAGACTATTATAATCTATCTTATTATTTAACAAAAGTTTATATATAAAATTAAAATTTATATATAATATAAGTCTCATGTGGCGTTACATCTTGCATAGTATTAATAAAGACGATTGAACTTTTTATTAGGGAAAAAATATTTTATGATATTCCTTACTAACCACAGTGATTTGTCTGTATATTACTGCCGCCCTCTCCCTAAAATTCTGCTCACATCATCACAAGTTCCCTTATCAAAATACAAATACAAAGAGGTTATTGATAGTTTTTCTCCGTTTGTTTGATAATTTCAACTGTTATAGTTAATTATTTGTTTGCCAAACAACAGAAGAACCTAGTATTATTTCATCAAATTAGCAAAAGCTAAGAAATTGGACAAAAAGATTGACAAAACTATAAACTATAAATAAAGCTCACTTTTCAATTAATATTAAAGTTCTATTTCTCTCATATATGCTGTTTTCTTTTCGAACCATCAATTTTTGAAAATTATACAACATATAAAATAAATAAATAAAACTGTAAGTATAGCCTAATCTGGTGCTAGGAAGTCTTCATTAGTGTGTGGTAATTCATTTGATGATCTTTCGTAAAATAATCATCCAAAGAACCGGAACAATCATTTCATCAAAATATAACCAATTTAAACTCACTTTTTATACAAAATATTAACCTTTTGTCTGGTCGACACATGCTCAAACTTGCTTCTTTGCATCAAAATTTTATTGACTCGTCAAGTAAAGAACCAACTTAAATATAATTGACATGTAAATTTTCCTTCATTAACAAAAAGGGGTCAGCGCTTGAAAATAAATACCTAACATTGTTAACTACACCCTACTTAGGCTTTAAACCACTTTTAACCTTAGACACAAAGAAAGAATGTTGAAAATCCTTTAACTTTACCTTTATAATCGCAGGAATCGATCTATTATCCAAGATTAAATATTTCTTAGTCTTGAACTCTAAACCTTAAATTTAAAATAGAACCAATATTTTTACTAACTCTAAACCCCTAAATTTAAAATTGAATCAACGACCTTACCATAAATAATAATAAACTTGTCCCAACCTATCAATAGGGATGTAAACAAACCAAATTTTATCGCAAACATTTTATGTTCAGCTCGATTCGATTTAAAATCGTGCTTGTTAATTTTATGGTTGAAAAAATACTTAGCTCGAAATAGATAGTTCGTTAAATAATGAATAGAGTATGAGCTAATGAGTATTTGGCTTAGCTTAACTCAAAATTCGAGTTTGAAGTATTTAAACTCTAAAAAATAATCAGCTCAACTCGTCTCGTAAATATTATTGAGATTACATTAAATTATATAGTATTAATTTTTTTTTAATTTTATATAAGTTGAGCAAAAGTCAAATATAAATTTTCGTTTAACTCAAAAATATAACAAGCTAAATATGAGACCAACCTAAATATTATAAATTTTAAACAAATTTGGGTCAACATATAATATATTAAAGCTTGTAAATCACTCAAACGAGTTCAAAGTTGAATTTAAAAACATTTATTTTCGGCTCAACTCGTTTGGCTCGTTTATACCCTACTTACCATGCCCAAACCCGGGATTAGATTAATTTTTTTTTCAACTATGAAAAGATTGTAAAAAGGTTAATTAAAGGTGAAGATAGGCAAAACCTCGAATTAACATTTGTAAAAAATAAGGCATTGTTAAAAAAAGGGAAAAAATTTCCAGGTCTCTTCTTGAACACCAGAAACCCTAGTTTTTTCACAGTCGGCGAGGTGGGCGGCTCACGACGGCATATCCCAAGTTCCTCCTCACGACCTCCGCCGCCGTCTCGGCCGGGCGCTCACCGTCGTCGCCGCTCTCACGGCTCGTCCACAGCGCCTGCTATCTCCTCTCCCCAGCCATGCCGGCCGACCATGCCTACCTCGACGCCGTCATCCCCAAGCGCATCCGCCTCTTCGAAGCCATCAAGGCCGAGCAGGAGGCCGCCCGGCAGAAAATCGGCGGCGAGGCGATCACGTAAGTGTTTTGGATGTCCAAAGGGCCGGGGGTGTTCCCTGAACCATTCCACAGCGCGAGGGCTTCCCCCTTTCTTCGCCGGAAATCGATTATCTCGAAGTATTTTATGTACGCTGTGTCGTTTAATCGGCAATTTGATTCATGGTGTTTGAAAGAAAAAAATGAGTTGTGCAAGCAACAAATGTTATGGTGTTGGTTGTGTCAAGATCATGGAGTTCAGGGCAAGAACAAATTAATGGCTCCCTATCCAGAATAGTCCCACTTCTAAAACGATTATGAGTTGGAATGCGAAGGCGTGAACTCATCTAGCGGTTGGAGGAGGCCAAAGTCTTCTCATGGTATTAGGACCTTTTAACAATGGGCTCACACTTGTGTCTAGCCCAACAAGTGGTGTGGACTTTTGTTAAAGCCCATAGTGGCAAGCCCAATAATTCAAAAAATACCACTTGCTAATTACTTTCTCAACGGCTAGCTAGCTAGTCATTTTGGGCAGGGCACAAATCTTCTCAATATCTACCTTAAAATTTTCGATGTCTTCTTTAAAATGTACGTTATGCTATGTTTTGTAATATATATGAGTTTGTTCTTGTGTGTTGATTGATATTTTTTTCTGTTCTGGATGAATATTAAGGGTAACACTGAAAGATGGATCGGTGAAGGAGGCGAAGAAGTGGATAACGTCGCCCTTGGACATAGCTAAAGAAATATCGAAGGGTCTAGCTTCCAAAGCTTTGATATCGCAGGTGAACAATTTTTTTTTTTTCATATTTCAGTTGTTAATTAATGAATCACATTTTTTGGCATCTATATCTATTCCTTTATGCAATTGTAGTCGTCTAGAGAATGTAAATGCTGCAATTCGGTTGCAGTTGAAGGTAAGAATGTTTTCTATTATAGTGCTGTTGAAAGGTATTATATGTTTCTTAGGAT
The DNA here is from genome assembly GCA_032619315.1 of Piper longum. NCBI lineage: Eukaryota > Viridiplantae > Streptophyta > Magnoliopsida > Piperales > Piperaceae > Piper > Piper longum. Next base: position 22,532 of record JAVDBV010048089.1, on the reverse strand, counting down.
GATCGTGGTAAATATTTATTGGTTTCTTTTGTGTGTGTACTGGTTGTGTTGTTTTCTTGTATGCTTGTAATTAGTGGATGTGCCCATTACATGTAAGGTACCTGTGACTCATCATAGCAGAGACACCTGTTTGCTTAACACAGGAAAATGTTTGCATGCTTAGCTTGCCTTCGGGACTGACTAGTCATATTTACTAGTGGTGAGCATATTTTGGTGAAAACCAAGAACCGAACTGAACCGAAATCGAATAAGCAATTCGGTTCAGTTTTGAAGAAATTGGTTTGGTTTTTGGTTTTCACATATGAAAACCGAATACCATTTGGTTATTTCGGTTCTGAACCGAACCGAACCGAATTGAATAGAAATAACTAAAATAACCGACATTCTTTAACATATATTATAAAATCTATATATTATAGTAATTATCATAAAATTGTAATAATTTTATAATATATTTCTATTTGTTTAACATAATATGTATTTAGAAATACTTATTAAATGATTATCTTCATTAAAATAATGATGTGAATTTGATTAAATAATTAAAAAGATCGTTTTTTGTAAATTATCATGGATTTTGGTTATTCGGTTACCGAACCAACCGAACTGAATATTTCGGGTCGGTTCGATTTTGGAGGTTATTTGGTTCGGTTCGATTTTGGAGCTAGACCACCAAATTTAATTCGGTTAATTCGGTTCAGTTGGTTTGGAACCGAACCAAATGCTCACCCCTAATATTTACCTAGTTGTGCTTAGCTGGTTGGCTTTGACTAGGTAAAAGTGATTGGAGACAGGCTTCTTATTATCATTCTTCTCTTTTATTCTCTGAGAGTAGGTAAATGGAACCCTCTGGGACATGTCGAGGCCACTGGAGGGAGACTGTCAATTGGAATTATTCACATTTGAATCCAACGAGGGGCGGGATACTTTTTGGCATTCAAGTGCTCATATACTCGGGCAGGTGAGTTTTCCTTCTCTTGATTTGCTATTCCTTGCTGCTTGATGCTATATTATGAAAATCAAATGAATTTTTATTTTTATTTTATTTTTCTTATCTTTTATTTGAAACATCTTTTGGTTTTTATATACTGCACCTTTTGAAAGCATTATTTTATTGAACTGCCAGGCCCTTGAGGCAGAATATGGCTGCAGATTGTGCATTGGTCCTTGCACCACAAGAGGAGAGGTAATATACACGAATATTTCATGTTGTCATGTGGCTTTGTGTATATTAAATTCCATCTTTTTACTTGTATCTCAGTTTTATCATTCCATCCTTGGTAAAGCAGTCTTTTAACAATGTCAAACTCCAAGAAGCTTTAATGAAGAGGATTTGGGTTTAATCCATTAATAGCTCCATGTTAATTGATCATATTGCTGCACACTTGTGTTTTTGATATTTGGAATTTTATTTCATGCTTAATTATTGAACGAATTAGAGCAGCACACACTGTTCTCTGTGAGGATAGGAGACAATCAGTTGAAAGATTTAATTTTTGTACTACTTGACCAAACAATGTAACATGACCCAAACCCAACTCATCCTCAACTTGGCCGGCCCAAACTCAATCAGATATATTCAGGTTGGCTAGGCCTCTAGGGTGGGTTTATGATTTTTTAATTGATAAATGTAAATTTTAGATGGTCTAACCACTTATCCCAAAAGCTCAAGCTTTTAGGAAATGGAACCACTTAATCTTTATTTTAACACTCCTGCTCATGTTCAAGCAAATATTAAGGCTTAGTGCATGGACAAACGTCGGGCAAATATTCCTTTGGATATAACATGGGCGAATTATTATTTTTTTAGACACATATCACCAATGGGATTCGAACCCTTGCCCTTTGGCTCCGTTACCATTTAAATTTTAGATGGTCTGCCCACCGTCCAAAAAGCTCAATCTTTTAGGAAAGAGAACCACTTAATATTTACTTTAGTAGTAAGCAATCATGTTTGCCTCAAAATCATTAATTCTGCAGTGGGGAACTTTTGATAGTCACTACCAGTCTAGTGTCAAGGATAGATGGAAAAAGGATATCCTATGAACTTGTTCCGACCTAGGATAATAAGTTCATTAGCTTGATCGTCAACTTTAAAATGGTTATAAAACAGGTTCAGGGTTGTTGACTGTTATATTAATAGTCACTTTAGTATGGATAAAATTGGCAACTCATCTGGTTTCTTCTTTGCTATCACCTAGATGCTGACAGAATTATTTGTGTCCATGGAAAAAAACGTTTGGTGTTCCTTCTTTCCCAGTTTTTTTATGAAAGAAAAGTGAGTGGTGTCCCTGACTCCAGCTGTTGGAGGGAAGAGTGGCGTGAAAGTAGCTTTTGCGCTTGACGCTAAATTTTACGGATTTTGGATTCTCTCCCTCACATTGATTGGTGTTGAATTTTTGCTTCTTGCTGATGTGAGTATAGTTCTGTATGTCTTTTAGGGTTTCTACTATGATGCATTCTATGGTGAACTGACTTTGAATGAGGATCATTTTGACCGCATCAAGTCTAAAGCTGTGAAAGCTGTTGCGGTATTATTTTTCCACTTCACTTCTTGCTAATGCTGCTTTGTAGTTGGCATAAGATAAATTGATTATGTGTGTTAGTCACTTTCAGCTTGCAGTTTGGTGAAATTTAAAACTTAAGTATGAAGTGAACTCCAAATGATAAATGAAAGAGTATTCTTGTTAAGGAAACATTTTAATTTAGTATATATGATTGAGCACTATGAGCTTTATCAGGTAAGTACAACCAATTATATGATAGTGATTCATGGGTGCAACAGTATGACAAGTTGGTAAAGAAGATAGGAGAAAAGTTATTTGTGAGTGATTGTCCATTATGAGTTCTGGGTTTCTCAGATGTATAATTTCGTGCATTTCTGCTCATATGTAAACTGAAATTTCGAGGAACTGGATGAGGTTCATACCTTAGGAGAAACCGAATTAATTCTATAGTTTCTTAACTTGTGTAATGCCTTTACTTCTGTGCTGATTTTTTCATTTATTGTTTAAGATTACATGTACTATTGTATTGGCCATAGTATGTTTCTGAAACTGTTGGTGCCATCACATTTGTTGGATAAATTTTGAAACCACCCACCCTTGCACTTCATTTTGAGCTTCTCCTGCAGTTTGGAATTCATATATTGTTTCACTTGGTGTTTGCTAAAGTGACAAGCCATCAAGAGATCCCTTTCTCTTTAGAATTACTTTTATTCTGGTCTCTTTATCAATGTAATGTCGCTTTTGTTTACTATGTAGGAAAAACAACCATTTGAACGCATCGAAGTATCAAAAAATCAGGCTCTTGAAATGTTTTCTGAAAATCCTTTTAAGGCAAGTATTAATGTTTAGACCTATGTTTTTTTCTTAATTTGCCACTTTTTTAATTAATAAAATGTGGAAGAAGAAGAAAGGGGTATCATTTTTTTCTTTCATTTAGGTGCCCCCTAAAATGGGTTTTGTGTGAACAATTTTGTTGTTAACACAATCAGATGTCCATATATTATTAGTGAGTGTTATTGATACTGGTGTTGGCATCCAAAATGGTACTCCTATGCCACAAAATCTGTTAACTCAATAGCATCTATTTCCTTAAGTTTTCATGGTCCTATGTCATGGACATGAAATGCTCGCCATTGAGAATTTTTCCAATCTATTATGAGTTTAAAATAATGAGCACTATGATATTATCAAATTGTTTTTGCAGATTGAAATAATTAATGAACTTGCAGATGATAAGACAATCACGGTTTATAGATGTGGCCCCTTAGTTGATCTTTGTCGTGGACCACACATTCCAAACACTTCTTTTGTTAAAGCATTTGCTTGTTTAAAGGTGATAAATACATATCTGTGCGATTTAGTTCACTTATGCAAATTGCGTGATGGATTTTATTTCTAATAAATGGAATTTCCAGGCATCGTCCTCTTATTGGAGAGCAAGAGCAGATCGTGCAAGCTGGCAAAGAGTATATGGGATATCATTTCCAGAAGCGAAGCAACTCAAAGTACTGTTTATAATAGCAAATTAATTATTTACACGAAATTGTTTGGGAATGGTTTTTGTTTTAATCAGCTTTGTTAATATGAGTTTGTTATATACATTTTAATCTTATCCGGGCATTGTTTGTAAGCATAAACTTGCCTAAATCGTTAATAAGAATTTTGGCTGTTACATTCACAGATGATGTTGACATTAATCTGTTATTGTTGCCATATTTCTTTTAAAAATTGTTTAGACACTTCTATTAGGAATACTTGGAGCAACTAGAGGAAGCAAAAAAGCGAGACCATCGAATATTAGGGCAAAATCAAGAACTTTTCTTCTTCCATCCTCTCAGGTAGAATCTATTTGAAGAAATCTGCTCTCAGTGTTTACAGTCTTAGACTTGGCATAGATCAAGGTCCATTTTTTTTCTTTCTTTCCCTTTTAGCCCCGGGAGTTGCTTCTTCTTGCCTCATGGGACCAGGATTTATAACAAGTTGATGGATTTTATTCGTGGACAGTATAGAGAAAGAGGCTACCAAGAGGTTTGCATTCTATTACTTCTTAGCTAATACATTCTTGCTAGATTGTGTTTTGTGTTTCTGGAGACAATATTGGCTACATCTTGGCAGGTTTTGACCCCAAATATTTACAATATGCAACTGTGGAATACTTCTGGTCATGCTGATAACTACAAAGACAATATGTTTGTGTTTGAGGTAAAAAGTTGTTGTTGCTTGTATATTTTCAAGATTATAGTTTGTCCTTTATGGTTTCTGCAGATCGAGAAACAGGAATTTGGACTTAAGCCAATGAACTGCCCAGGTCATTGCTTGATGTTTGAACACAGAGTGCGTTCATACAGAGGTTGGCTGCTAATTCATTGTTGACTCTTTGTGAAGATACTAATTTCTTGATGTCATTAACTCATAACATGGTATGAGTTCATTGAATGATAGCAAAATTTTTTTTTCATGCTCTTTTACCAACATGTGGGCCCACGGTGCAATATTGCTTGCTATTCAATGAATTTAAAAAATCGCTTTCTATGAGTTAGAATTATTTGAAGTAAATTTGTTATTTGTACATATATGATTCCAATATTCAAAAGAGAGAATAATCCTTTTGTATATGAAAATTTTCACGGATAACTTAATCTGTAACATGGTCATCCCTATTCCCTAGTTTGGCTATGCCTGTCCATAGTGGCCTGTTTGTATTTTCTCTGGTATTAGCATGGTAGATATTAGCCATGGCATTACTGGCCTGAACAGAGCTAGACTGGATCTTGTTTGTCCATAGTTTAATCGCATTAGTCTGACGGAACCAGTTGTGTTCAAAATTTCAAATTTAATAATTTGTTCAAGTGTGTGGTTTATCTCCTTTAAATGAATGAAAAATGTCTCCTTGCGAGGCAGAATTTATTGTAAAGTCGAGATGATAATAGATGTTTTTAATTACCTTGACTTATTAATTTTTCACACTTGAATACATAGTTGCCTCTTCGTTTGGCTGATTTTGGAGTTTTGCATCGCAATGAGCTTAGTGGTGCTCTAACTGGATTAACTCGTGTCAGAAGATTTCAGCAGGTATTATGCTTTTCTTTGAACACATTGATCACTGACTAAATCTTCAAAATTTATGAGTGGAGAATATATTTATTTGATAATTATCCATAAATTATGAAGACTACTTATTTGTGATTGTTCAATATAATGGGGATTACTTGTTTTCGGGTGTTAATTCATTTTTAGGATGATGCTCATATTTTTTGTCGAGAGAGCCAAGTAAGCGTTCAATTATTAAAGTTTTGAAATGTTGTTTATGATATACCTGACTTTTTTTTTTTTGATATTACTTTTGAATATCTCAGGTTAAAGATGAAGTTAAGAGTGTTCTAGAATTTATTAGTTTTGTATATGAAAAGTTCGGGTTCACATTTGAGTTGGAGCTTTCAACGGTACGTCTTTATTCATTTTGTGGGTTTAGAATCAGGATATTTTAAGAAGTTTAACTCCACCAATGCCTATGCATCGGCGCGTGCTGGTCCCTTGTCTGGATGGAGGGTTGGCATTAGGAAGGGCATCCGGCCATATACAATTTTGTCATATTCATGGACCCTAGTTTAGGATCCTTTGTCCATAACACCCTTTGGGTATTAGATGGAAGAAGAAATATTTTTAAGAAGTTTGTTGAAAAATATGATAAATATATGGTATTGTTAGTTCTTATTTCTTCATTATTATTCTAGTTTTGATTTTATCTAAGATATTGTATGATTTAGTATTGACATGCATTTAGGATTCCATACTTATAATGTATGTATGTAATCTTCTCTTTATATTATGGTGTTGGTCATCATCAGTAGATGGACAAATACTTGTCCTCCAATTATTTTCAGTGAAGTGATTTACCTGTATATCTGTGTGGAAGAGGTTTTCTGTTTTTTTCTTTAATTTATAGTTCGATGTTATTGCCAGATGTTAGTGTCTTTCTTGTGGTAATGGTGTTTGCTATATGGATGAAGGTATGTAAGTGAGGTGCTGATCATATTGTGTCTTATTTAAATGTAGTAATTACTTACAATGCCTCTTTTGGGAAGAATAAAATTTCTTGTTAGTTAGAATACGTGTTGTTTTGTATGATAATCTATCTTGTGTATGAGTACGACTTATCGTCTAGGTGATGAAGGACAATTCTTAATATTATTATATTTTCTAGGTATATAGCGTCTAATATAAGAGTTTCTAGTTATACTAGTATTTGAATTTTATAATTGGTTTATGTCAATGTTTATTTGGATATTTATTTGAGTCATAATTAGTTGTTTCTTATACAAGTTGGAGTCTTAGTTATTTTTCTAGTGCCAGTAATTTTGTTATGTATTCTCCTATAAATACAAACATTGTAGGCTATTTTGCCAAAATCTATCATATTATTGAATATATTTTCCTTTGATTTGTTCTAATCCTCGCTCATCTTATTTGTGATTTTGAGTAAGATTTTAGATATGCGAGCCTTTTTCTTCTCAAGTTGTTATTAGTTTACATCAATTAGTATCAGAGCAACTTCGATCCTTGGTGCCCTGTTTGATTATTCCCCAATACCATTCCAAGCTCCATCAACATCGGGCAACTTCAATCCTTTGTTTTGTGAAGCGGTTGCACTTCTTCCTCCAATTAGCAATTGTTCGACAACTGCCTTGTCTCTAGTTCAAGTTCTAATAAGCCATTATACTTACTGCTTGATATTGGGGTGGACTTCAACCAAGGAGACATCTCAGGACCATATTTGGTTGCTGCTGCGTTCCCTTGCAATTTCACATTTTGCTTGTATTTGTTGATTGGCGACATCAACTTGGGCAATTGTTGGACAACCTTGTTGCTGCTATAGCCGACACTCAGTTCGTCACTACTTCGCCAAACTCCCTGCCCAGTCTTTACATCGGCACCCACCGATGACCACATGCAGTTTGTCCCATGTGAAGACCAAGGTTGGTTGCTTGTCACGTCAGGAAAAGGTACCGCCTTTCATTGCTGTCCTCACCCGCCCTTTGCTCGTGGCCGCACCATCGTCCTCGTCCAACAGTGGTTGCCTTCTTTACACAAGTTGCTGCCCTCGAAAGTCATCGTCTTCCTTTGTTGGCTTTGCCACCAATGGATTTTTGTCTCTGAGTTCCACAATCCGACTGGCTTCCTTTTTACTTTTCCCCTGCATCATCAATTTGTGAACGGCCTTTGGACTAGGCCAGTCGTCTCTTCTTGCCGCTATTTGTTTTTTTGTTTCTGGTGTTTGCTTTGATCTTGGCCACCCTTGCTCTCTCTGCCTCCCTTTGGCTCATGTTAACTAGGGTAGAAAGGGTCGGCCCAAGGAGCCAAAAAAAAAAAGGAAAATAGCCGAAAAAAGGGATAATTTACTGGTGTCCTTAATCAATTATGGCTTCTAAACGAGGGGATACTTTTAATCCTCCATAAGCAATAGAAGATAAGGTAGATCTTACTTTGCAAGCATTGAAGGAATCGAATAATCCCCATGAACTTACACAACGTTTTGAAAGATTTTTCACAATGTGGATGACTGGACACTCTCCTCTTCTTCTATTGTTGCTGCTAGAGTGTCAAATTGATATGCAACCGCTGCTTGGTGGAGAACTTTATGCATTCAGTGTGAACAGTTGGCTGAATTACAAATTATTGCTTTAAATGATTTTCGTATAAACTTGAAGAGATAATTCATTCCTTAAAAAAATACAAGCAACAATTATTTGGAAGGTCCATTGCCATTAGACAAGGGCCTTGGACTGGTAGATAATATTCGAAGGAGTTCCATTCATTGGTGGATCGAGCTAAACTTAGTGAGAGCAATGATCAACTTGTGGTTCGGTATCTGTATCTACATGGCCTATGTGCTGATTTGAAGGATAGATTGTCTGAGTTTTATTTTTCAGAATAGCTTGAAATCATACCTAAAGCCGAATTTTTTGAGTCTCAGGGGAATAAATTTACTCAGAAGTTCTTTTTTAGACAACCTAGCATTTCGGTCTCTATCTCAATCCACTGATGATAGGGTTACCACTGAGAAACATCATAGCTTTTCTCCACCACTAGCACCACATGGAGCAAAGCAACAACAGTTACCTCCTTATTGTGGTTCATCTAGTTCTACAGGGCCTAATATAGCTAAGTTGAGCTATAAATGTAGTAAGCCAGGTCATCTATCACATGATTGCCCTACAAAGCTTCAATTACTCAATCGAGGTGAAGTACATGTTGGAAATGAGAATGATGATGCTATCGATGATCATCAATGTGAGAATACAATTCCAAAAGATTTTGAAGGTTACCCACAAGGGTGATTTAGAAGCTACAAATTCGAAGTCGAGTTTTTTTTTCAGCTGGGGTATTTATGAAGGACAGTTTTAAATATTATTATGTTTCTTAGTTATATTAGAAGTGTCTAATAATCAAGTTTATAGTTGTACTAGTATTTGAGTCTTAAATAGGTTAGAGTCAATATTTTTTGTATTTTTATTTGAGTCATAATTAGTTGTTTCTTATACAAGTTGGTGTCTTAATTATTTTCTAGTTTAAGTTGGATTATTATGTACTCTTCTATAAATACAAGCATTGTAGGCTATTTGCCACAATCTATCATATTATTGAATGAAGAATATTTTCCTTTGCTTTGTGCTACCTTTACTTTGTGTGATTCGTTGCTCATCTTCTTTGTGATTTTGAGGAAGATTTTAGTGAAAAGAGGAATCTATGTGAGCCTTTTTCTTCTATAATTATCCTGCAGTTTGCATCACTAGGGAAGTAAGGTAGATTACAAAATATGTTGCAAATTCAATCGTCTTTCTGTGCAACACAATTTCCATTTACATTTTGCTTTGTTTCTTTTGTACTCATTGGTGTGGTTTTTGAAACCTAAATATATGTTGGGGTCGTTAGAAGGAGATGCTTTTAAACTTATGTCTAGTTACTTTTATTGGTGGTATGCTTTGTAAATTATCATGTAGCTTCTGTAAGTTTGATATAGTTGGATTTAATAAACTGTAATGCTTTATCCATTAATTTGTGTATGATTCATGTAATACTCATTGAGGCTAAGCAAAATGGACCAAAGTTAGCGGTTGTTGTATTTAATAATTGCTTTTCCTTGACCAGCGGCCAGACAAACACTTGGGGAACATAGAGACATGGGACAAAGCCGAAGCTGCACTTTCAGAATCACTTAATGAGTTTGGCATGAAGTGGCAGGTAGTCTCGACAATTGACAGTCGGCTGTGTTCTTGTGATATATGTTGATGCATGTGCTGTATTTACTCCTCTAAATGTAAGTAGATCAATGAGGGTGATGGCGCATTTTATGGCCCAAAGATAGACATTGGTGTTTTTGATGCACTCAAGAGAAAATTCCAATGTGCAACTTTACAGGTTAGCAAGTTTCTTTTCCTGTTTTATACTCCCTGTTTTTAAATAATGGTTAAAATGTTTGGTCTTAAAAAAATTTGTTTTTGTTTCAGCTTGACTTTCAGCTTCCTGACCGCTTCAACCTGACCTATTCAGCCGAAGATGAAGCAAAGAGAGAGATACCAGTGATGATTCACCGTGCTATCTTGGGATCTGTTGAGCGGATGTTGGCAATACTTTTGGAACACTACAAAGGAAAGTGGCCTTTCTGGCTAAGCCCCCACCAAGCAATTGTTTGTCCGGTCTCAGAAAAGTCTCAACCATATGCACTTCGGGTAAGCAGAGAGTGAAGCAAAAATCATCAATTTATAGGTTCTACATTAAATCCGTAACTTTTGATTATAGCAATGAGAAGAGTCATTGGAATTAAGAGGTTAGAATCTTGATGAGAACCCCTTGGGCTATCCAGATGGCCCTGAAACTGAGATTGGGCCTCCATCTTTCAAGAAAGCTGTGGAAGTTTTGGCAGTGATATGGGTTTTGTTTATTGATGATATGTCGACGCACTTCTGCCCTTTTGGTGGGAAGTGGATACATGTTTTTGTTATGATGACAAGAAAAGGTGTATAAAGTGACGTTGTTTGAAACTTTTAGTGAGTTGTTTTAGGATTGCTTGGTACCATATCATTAAACTTGCTTGTTGGTACTATGTTTACAAATGAATATCACTCACCCTTGTGATTGTATTGTCTTATATGGTTCCTATTGTTGCTCCATCTAGTTGATATTGGGCATAGGTAATTACGATGCTTTGTTAAGATGGAGGAGTTGTTTCTTCATTTGAGTTGTGTGCAGAGTGTACATACATACTCTTTCCTGCTTGTGCAACTTCTTTGTCTATAATTGATATATTCTGTTGGTGTAGGTGAGAGATCAAATCCATCAAGCTGGTTACCATGTTGACGTGGATATCACAGATAGAAAAATTCAAAAGAAGGTACAATCCTGGTACATTTTGGTGTTATGATAACTAAGACTCTTTGCAAGTGTGTAATTTCCTTGTTTCTTTTTGTTACATGTACTAATAGTTTCTTGTCTATGCGAGAATTAGTATACTATAAGAAAGAAAAATACATGTTAGGATTCCATGTATACAAAATGCCACGGGTACACTAAAGAAGAGGAAATGAGGAGAAAAAATAGGTGGATATAATAAAACATAGAAAGGAAAGAAGTTTCTATTATGAAAGAGAGGAAAAAAACCAAAAAGATAATAAGAAACACTTTATTGACTTATTTAATATAATGTGGAATTTTATAATGTGTAAATTATTCATTTTTTATGTGTATTAATTGATACCAATGCTATATTTTAAACTTCATTTATTCATATAACATGTTGCGTTGATAATGGTTTTTCAATATGTGCAAGTTGCAACTGCTCACAGCTTTTGATATGTACAAATTAATGAATATTTTGTTTTATATAAGTTATGATATTTTTAAAAGATAATTTTTATTAATACAATGCTCATCAACTTATTATTTTTTCTTCTTCTCTTTAGACCTTTGCTTTTACTTCCTTCCTGATTGATGGATGTGAAATTTGATTTTATATAAATTTTTTACTTATGTGTATTTCATTCGTTTGATTTCCATTTTAATGTTCATCTTGTATTTTCACCTTCATCCCCTTAACTGTGTTCCCTAAATTAATCACTTACCGCTTGTTATTTCATTCACCTCAAATGCCATGACGTATGGATGAACAAAGTTCTGACCGTGACGCAATGAGCAAGAGGCCAATTGAAAACTACACTTCTGCATCTGGTGGCTATGAAAATGCACTTGTAGAATGATTGGCATGCAAATGGGATAAAGTTTTGATGATGCTTATGAGAATGCAAAAAATAATACCGAGTCTTAATTTAATTATGTACTTAAGTTGGAAATTGAAGAAAATCTTTTGTTTCATAATGATAAGTATATTTTGTTGGTCGTTTGAGTCAAGTATTTTGATTTTATATGTTTTTTCACTGTAGGTGCGGGAAGCTCAGCTGGCACAGTACAACTACATCTTAGTTGTAGGTGAAGAAGAAGCTAAAAGTGAACAAGTAAGTTATTTTTTCTGTCGCAAGTTTCTCGTACCTTTTTCTTTTCTATAAAAGATGGTCAAATTAGTTTGCAACCTTCAGAGTTGAAATGAGTACCAATTTTGCTCGAGTACTGTCTAGGCTTAAATAATATATCATTTTTTTTTTACATTTTATTCTCCGGGTAGGATTTCAACCTGGAAGTACAAATACTGACAGTTCAGGGGGTGCAGGAGAATTGAATATGTCAAAAATAGTGTATTTCAAATCTTAAGAAAGTTAAAACTTTTCTTGCTCGATTTTTAGATTTTGCTTTTGAACTTTCTAGCAAAGTTTTCTGGAAGATTGTTTTTGAACTTACATGTTAATGTGCTTGTTTGTATGGAAAGGTTGTATATGTTGCTCATAAAATGTGAGTGAATAGTTGCATTGATTCAAATGATGCTAAGAAAAGGCAGATGGAATATATCATGATAAGAACCCAGCTTCCGAGTAATAATCATAAGGAGGAAAGGGATCCATAGCCAAACACTTGTTATCTGTGAATTTTATGGGGCTTGTCAATGGTTATGATGATTTTATATTTTTCTATTGGCCAATGCCTAGTCATAGAGGAGTAGGAGGTTTTTTTTCATGTTTAATATCTTCCTTAGCTAACATTGGCGTGCACGAGAGTGGAAAGTAACCCATTTTATTACTTTAGCTTTAGGTTAGAAGTGTGTATAGGATTATTATTTTCATGAGGGGGCTCTTTATTTTTGTTGCTTTAAGAACAAAGGATCTGGCGGTGCCTGCAGTTTAGAACATTGTTTTTTGTTGCCAGCTGACTGTTAATGTTCCTCATATTGTCATCATTTAACGGTGCCTTGGCTGGTAAGGGCAGGCATAAAAAACTTGCCACTTGAATTCCCGATTTATGTTATTTAGCGTGAGCTTTATGACATGGAGTTGGTTATATAACATCCCATTTATTAGTTTGCCCGGGAAAAGTGGACAGTTATTTGTTTATTACTGCAGCATTTTAGTGCAGAAAAAAATTGTGGTTTTTAATAAAATATTTTGTAGACGTTTTAAATATTATACTTGCTTTTTTTGGCAGTAACATTTTAGCTGAATTAATGTTATACTATTTATCTGTAGATAAGTGTTCGTATAAGGGATAAAGCAGATCATGCAGTTTGGAGCATGGAAGATTTGTTTAAACACTTCAAAGAGGAAGTAGCTGCATTTCATTGATGTTATTCTTACCTTTAGAAATCCATTGTTTCATCATTTTCCGCCTGTTCAATATAGAGTTCCAAATTTTTTGGTGTATGAATTTAACAGAAAATCAAAACTTGATATTGGCCTCAATTTTTGTATTTGATGCTATTATAGAGAAATCTGAGTTGCAAAAAAATGGAGAATATCCTTCCTCAGGAATTTTTTTCTTTTTTGTGCCCGTCTTTTAGTTGTTAGATTAAGCTAAAATTTTCCCCTAAAAGGATATGGTGTGCGATGATTTTAGTTAAAAACAACATTCTGAAAACGTTAATGTTATTTTCTCTTGTGCAAATAGCCTTCTGTCTCTTTTTAGCACAAGGCATAGCATTCTATCAAAATCCTGCAGGCTGACGAGAAGCAGGTGTTCATGATCTACTGGCTGAAGGGAAATAAAAATAAGTCACTCTTGAATGGTATTTGTAGATAAGCTTGAGATACAGCAAGGCCTACTTCCTATAAGCTGCAATAATAGATATAACTACAAGAACTTGGAATTTCAAGCTTGGTTATTAGCCTTTCTAGGAGGGTCCTGCCAGGTTGAAGTAATAAGACGACATTGAGCTAATACATCCATCATAGCCTGTCCCTGTACTACTTCCATTATACTCATCATCAATCTCCTCCTTTGCTACCTTCCCCGTGTTCACTGGTTCTAATGGCCCCTGGGTGGAGAGGAACGTAGCAGATTCATGATAGCCAGATGAGGAGGACGAATTAGGCACCACAGATGGGAGCTTCGACAGAAGAGCTTCAAGGCTTGTCATCGAAGGAGTTATGGGCACCGGCTGATGGGGAAAGTGGTTGTAGACCTCAGTTTGCCCTTGAGGCGTCCCGGTGCATGGCCAACTGGGCGATGCGCTACAGCCGTCGATCTTGTAGGGGAATGCTGAAGATGATGGATGGGGGAGGAGTACTCCTGGAATGCTCTCGAGGCAGCCGAACTTCTTGCGCAATAAGACGACATAGCTGAGATCCTCCACAACCTTCAGTTTGAAGCACCCAAATGAATCAAAGTCAGATCGGAAGCTTTAATCAAATCATGGTTCTTCGAGTTATGCATTGCGGATCAAAAGGAAGAGTTGAAAAATTCTCTCTTCTTTCTTTGTTTCTATTCGAAAGAAATTCCCGTGCATTCAGCACTCCAGAAGTTAGCTTTTCCCTTTCATTTCTGATAAGTATATATGTGGTATAGTGTGCCATGCAACAATTCAACATGTAAGCAAGTTAGCATTTCTCACAAACTTCATGACATTGCCAGTGTGGTTTTTGTAATCAACACCATGATTGTGTACGTATGACCTTTTCCACATCAGTTTATGGCTGGTGCTATCTGGTTTTCTTTGTGTCATTTCTATTCTCAAGCGAGATGTCTCAACAAAAATAAAATAAAATAAAATCTTGTCGTCAAATGACTCTTCTCATTGTTCGCATATATGCGATAAATGAGCTATTCATAAAATTACGTCACTCGGCAGGCCTCAATCTTAGAATGATGCACATCTTACGAGAAATATTGGGCAATACGTATGACATGCCAAAACTCTATTCATATTGTTCACTACAATGCAAATATGTTCGGTGATTTAATTTCATTTGCGTGACATTAACAATCGCAACATGTTCTTAATCTGCAAACTGATAATTCAAAGGTAGGAGAGGCGAGAGAGAGAGAGAGAGAGAGAGAGAGAGAGAGAGAGAGAGAGAGAGAGAGACCTTATTAACCGCTCCCAATTGAACAACTCCCTCCCTAACAGCGACTAAGGCAATAGTCTGCACTTTTTTTTTGACAAAACAAAAGTAGAAGAGCTACCATATTATCTTTTGAAATCGATAATCAGCCATTTGAATGCAACTATCATAATAATATACATATGTATCTAAGACCTTTATTCCACACTGGAACTGAGCTTCCCATGTTCTTGGATGCTGTAGTTATGAAAAAAAAACTAGAGTTATATACTGTAAGATAGAGATGAAGATGATTAATCACAACAATCGAATTGGGCAACTAGCTGTTCATTTTCTTGACTCACAGAATCAACCGGACTGTGCCATGCAGACAAGATATTGATTTCATGATCACGAGGCTCCTTGTATATCCACTTATGGCTATGATCTGCAGCAACTTTCCCCATCAAACTGCCCATAAATTAGGCAAATAGTAAAAAGCAATGTAACAAAGTGAATGTTAAGGTTTTGCAAATCGTAGGAGTTGGAGACTTGAGTACCCTTCCCCATAGTTGTAAATTTCATGAGACATCTTGAAGAACAGCTCTGGTTGCAGTCCTCTGAGTTGCTGCCACTCACAGTTCCCATAAACTGTTGTCCCTGCTGGGCAATTGTTGGAATCAATCTCGCCATTATCGATGGCCGATGCTGCAAAGTTGCAGAAACCATCCTCCCAAACTAGTATCCTGACGTAGACGCCATCCCAGTTGCTGGTTATTTCAGAGTTGATGTGAAAGGAGAACACCTAATGTTCATGAAAATTAATATAAATTTATACACATACCAGTTCCTTCTGTTCCCTCGAGACCTGTCAAAAGCTCCTCCTTGCAAATCCCATCTGATCAAACAAGACCCATGATCAGTAGCATACAAGATTAGAAAATATATTAGCGGTCTATCAATTGTTGTTTACTGAAATTATAAACAGCTTGAAAACTTCGAATCATGTGCGTGAGCAGTCCTCACTTGGGTGGCGGGTAGTTTCTTGGTAAAATCCTCCAAAATACAGCATAAACCCATTGGGAATTCTCGTGAATGCACAGGCTTCTCAATGTGTGCTGGAGAAGGTGAGCTGCAGCCAGAGGGTTTAGCTGTTCCTCCATGAATCAAACTTTCCTTTTGGACAAGGCAGGCCCTTCCTCTCTCTTTCTATCAAGGCAAAAAACCACACCCTTCTAGCTGCCAGGTTTGAATCCCACCAACAGGTAAAGGTATACGTTCATTTATACTTCTAACCCAGCCCTCTCCTTAACACATACGCATTGCTTTAGATTTTACCAACATGATCTCTTTTAGCCCACTCTTTCATCCCTCTTCCCAACAGCCTTTATTGTCAATCGTCTCCTCTCACATTCATAACTGTTTACCACCCCTTGCCCCACCGTATCCCAATCACTAATTTCCTGCAACACCGTAGTCTGGAAATTCCACGTAATAAGTGCACAACCCATACATCTTTTTCAGAAGTCAGAACCGCATCCTTCCTACCCACAAAGATCTCACTGCTCCGGACACCAAAGGTTATTAACACTCACTTCAAATCTTTCACAATTTGCCTCAAACAATGATCAAGTTGCTGAATTGAAGCCAAAAAACTGGCCATTTTGCCAATGTGTAAAACTAGTATGTAGCACATAAAAACATGCACGCACGGACTGGTTGGACTGCTTTATGTAAAGATGATTCGCTATGGTGAAAGGGCAGCCAAAAACAATACACTTTCTCTCTGTACTTGTAGCTGATGTGAAGGGAGGGTTCGAATGACCTCAAGGGAGATACCTCTGAGAGCTCTGGACAAGAGACAGAGAGAGTACTCTTTCCTCTTACACTCCTCCCTTAACATTGTATCACGACCAAAGAGGAGCTTTCACTGGTGCCTCAACATTGCTTTCATTGCATATACTGACACCCCAAAAGAACGAGCCCGACCATTCACTTTTTTGACCAAAGATCACCGTGAAACATTGAGATATGGAGGTCAATAGTAACAACTATAGCAGTAGCATCCCCCTCCATCTCTTTACTTCATGAGATCTGCCCGTCTCTTTTTCTTCCAATCTTACTCATGGGTAATATGATAGTCATAACTGTTCTGTGCTTAGATTGCATACCCACCCAAGCTGCAGTAATGAACATTACATCTACCATGGCAGAGTTACCATGTACTCTTGCTTTTGTCGGCTTCATCCCCTTGAAAACGACAGTCTTGAATCATGATATATACTTCTTTGCTTTCCCTTTGGCTGCTTGAGGACAACTGGTTTGTGGTACAGTGAATAGTGGCAGCAGGAAAAGTCCCCCAACATGCTATAACACAATATGCATTTATTTGTGGGTTGTTCTACCTAAACAGGGCCAAACGTGTATTTTATTTGTATGATTCAATAACGTTGTATGTATCATCATTTTTAATCCTTGTTTCTGGAAGTCAATTTTAGCCCCTTGTAGAGCACTTTCTTCCTGCTGCATGCCTTCACTGAGATTCACCACATATATACGATCATATATATGTAACATTCTACGGGTGAAGGCACCAGTAAATGGGCTATAATAAAATATTTGGTGTGAACTTTTACAAGTCATGATGCATTGCATTAGATTTTAGTCAGCAAAGGATGCCATATTTGATCATTAGATATCTGATCCACTACGGTTCAAAGATCACAAATATAGATTCCTGGGATACTTTTCCTCGTATTGTGGAGAATACCAATTTGAACCACACAATAGTATTGTTCACTTTTGAAGTATAAACATAATCAAATATTAGATAGTGTTCGTAGTTTGTGTATAATGGTGTATACTTATCTGATGGTTCTACAGAAAATGAAAAATATAGGAAAAAAGGAGAGGTGGGTATGGGGCCAACTGATAGCAGAAGGGTCTTGTCAAGATCACAGGTGGAGTCACTCATCCTTTTCTTCAGGATAAAGAAATGGAATCTATGGTCGTTTTCATCCTTCCCAAAGCTTATATGATAGCATTATAAAATGGGGGAAATTGGGCAGGGAAAGGTAGGAACATCAAGTGGGATGAATAAAAATCTAGGACAAGGAGACAGGGCAGGCAATAATTCATCCTTCTAGACAGGCATTGACTCGTATGCTCTTCGTGTTCATGCATGAAATGATTTGTCAAGTGCAGAAATTCCAGGGCGAATATTTATCATACTTGAGAGTTTTCTGGACTAACATCTAATTTCATTGGACCAATTTCTTAATGAAATGAATACTTGGGAGAAAATAATTGTTAGTATATATAAATTTTCTTTTGTCCAAAGATATTGAGACGAAAAGTTGCTTTGAATGCACTAAAGCCTATGCCATCTTGTGATTTATGTATGCAATGGCGCGACAATGTCATTTTGTTCAAGTGCGGTAAGTTCGCATGCCAGTATCACTCTGCAAGTTATACACGCAATGCTTGTAATGTGTGGTGTTAGATATGTATGTTGCCACCTAGCTGCCAGTGTGTTGTTCATCACTATGAGATGTGGGCCATTTTTGTTTCGAAACAGTAACGAGTACTGGGCAACTTTTTCTTCCACAGATCTTTGAAGTAGGCTTGTTTAGTGGCGAACACACATACATAGATAGCTGGATGCCATACTAAATCCATGTCGAAACAGTACTACCACTCTTCGCTATGCATATATAGGCAAGATAAGGCAGCACTGCTCAAATGCTCACCAACCCATGATATAATGTATATGATTGAATTAATGTCGTGTGAAAAATGTGAACATGATAGGAAAGAAAGTAAAGAAATAGAACAGTCTTGAAGGAGAGATGAAGAAGAAGATAGTGAACTCATTAGATGATGTTTATGGTCAATGGCCAAAGCCACTGCCAATTCCAACTTCTCCACTTAGAAAAACTCCAAACCATCACGTGAAGCCTTTAGCGTGTCGCAGTCTTGGTAGTAGAAAGAAGCTTTTGTGCACTCCAAAGGTGAAAAAAGATGGATGCTGCTCAAGCTAGAAGAACATATTTCTTTAAGAACTGTTTCCTTCTTTCCTCCCTTTCTATTGATCACAAAATAGGTGTCCACGGTGATATCCCGCTTTCCTTCCGTTAGCATAGGTTTCTTCTTCTTGTATAATTTTGTGTGTTCACTTGGTAGGATATAGGTAAAGTATTGGCTGCTGTTATGATTTTGATCGGTGTGTTGTTCTTTGTAAGGATGGACACGGTTCATGAGGATTTATTCCTGTGGTACCCATTAAAGGACCATGTTGCAGCGTAAAATTATTACCTCAATATATACAATGGCCAGGCCCCGCTCTTATTCTACAACATTACTTGATTCTGACCTAATTGTGCACTTCTAATGGAGCTAGTAGGTCTGAAAGCTCCAAATGTTTAGTCAAGAAACATTGATTGCTTGTCAGCTTCAAGGCATAGGCAGTCAATATTATTGTTCTTCCAAAGGATTAAGAGTTGGGACATCTCACTGGTCATGACTTGATCAATTGCATTCACATGGATATCGCACTTTTGCATGGAGGAAATCGGTTTGTACCAATAGATTGATTCACCTTACCCTAACTAGGAGCAGCTTTGGCATACAATAGGCACCCAGATCCTACAGCCGTGACAAGCCTGGCTAGGTTTTGACAAGAACAAATACCTCCGTATGATTTGATTGAAGTGGATTTAGAATATTAAGATTATGAACAACTTGCAGGAATGATTTGGATTTTGGAGGAACTTCAAAAGGCCTAACCAAGAAACTAAAACCAAATAATTTGGTTTCATCATCATCTAATCAAGATTGGGAAAAAGTTGCCATTATTGATCAATAGAGGAGTTTCTTAAGTGTGTGTTTTTGGTGTCTTTTTGCTGTGGCACTGAAAGTGACATTGTATCATGGAGAAGTGAAATGGGTATCTAAGCTTAGTGGGGCCTTAGGAGTAAGGAAAGGAAAGGGATGGTGACAAGCGATCAGAATTTGCATAAAAGATGCACTTCTCTTTCATCTCCCTGGTGAGGGAAAAACCCATACTTCTTTTTTTTTCCCCTTGGTAAATGTCATTCCTAGTGGCCATGGAAGCTCAAAAGGGTTATGGCAAGCAATTCAATCAGTGAAGGCCCTACTGTAAGGCGTCCTTTCTTCTTAACAACCCCAAACAATGAAGAGGTTTGTTCTTCAATTTGGGTCCCCTACGCGAACCTTAGTCCTTATTTCTTCTCCTTTACAGAATGGACTGCACATGGGTTCACTCCTAGTACTTTGCATCATTCTTGATGTGTTTAAAGTGTTATGAGTGCAACCCTTTCAAGATTCATATGTACTGTTGTCGAATCAAAATAAATACTTCCAGTGATACAAAAGTTAGCACAAGAATTATGTAAATCAAGCAACAACGTTAAAGCAATAAAAACTAACGTTGTGGAAATTGCCATGAATGGAAGAAGATGATGAAGAAGCAAGGTTGTTTCTTCTTAAGAAACCAGCCATCTTTGATGTATATTCTTTGAACTGTAATCACACCATACAGCTGAGGTTGCGTCGCTGCATTTGCAGTACAGCCACAAGTGCTTTGCTAGTACAATAATTGCACCTCAATATGCTCTTGTTTTGCCGTTTTTCTAATAATAATCATTTGCTCTTTCAATACTATCGTTGTTCATGTCACCCAAGGCGCCCACCAGCTGCCTAATCCCAAGTGGGGCAGATCTGCAAAATACACTTTGTTCAATTTGTATGTCGAGAAGAATAAGATGACTAGACCCATCATGAGGAGAACAAATCATGCAGGAATATTTAATGAAATCCCCATGATTATAACTTTGATCAGGACATTCGTATATAAAGCTAACATACATACATATATTTGTAAACCAGAATTTTGAAAGAAGATAGAACTGTAGTCCACAAAATAAGCAGTACAGGCTAATTGGAGGTCCCTTATCACTTCCCGAATGGATTTGCATAAGATCAACAGCAGAAAGAGTGCCCCACTCATCCATCTTTCCATTGAATTTCAATTTCAATATCGCCTAACTTGTTAGTTTTCTACTTCAATATACTTCCATCAACTACTCGATCAATTTTAAAAACTGAAGGGGAGCTTCGCATCATCAATTCTTCAACACTAATAAGCCCTGCTGATACATTCATCTCCATAAAACCAGATTGTGGATCATATTTCATGGGCACGTTAATTAGCACCTACAGTTAACATCGCAAAAGTTTCTTGGTAATGTGGAAGCTGAAACGCTTTCTAGTGGTCATTTAAAACATCTCCAATTCCACTGCAATCTTGTTCTTGAAAAAACCACAGCACTGATTAGTCTCAATGCTCGTCCACCTTCAATTTTGAACAAAAAAAAGGCCATTCAAGCTTTATTGTGGCAAGTGTGAACATTTCTATTTGACAACCTAACTTAAAAAATTCAAGTCAGAAGGAGGAGATGGTACGGGTAAGCATGATATTTTTCAGCCAAAAAAAATGAATACTTGAACACTAAGAATTTGTGAATCTTAAATGCTGCCTACCTGAAAATTTTCGAAGAATTTTTAAAACATTATTACTTTCATTCACTGCAAATTCCTAATTTTCATTTAATTTTGTATCTTTTGTGGCCCTAACACTACCGACTTTCTGGTTGGAATTTTATCAGGTAAACAAAGACGCATAAATCCTATGTTGCATGGTAATTAATCAATTGTCACAGCCCAACATCCACATTCCTGGCACGATGGCTTGGGCTCCATAAGTCTAACATCATAACATAAACCAACATTGTGGCAATCCTTAACAATATTTCATTCCTAATTTTTCCTTTCGTATGTGCAAAATTTGTTCCCTGACCAAACCAGTTACATAACAATATTTCTTTCCCCATTCTTCGTGTTGCATGCTACAGAACGAAGCTCTTATCATTTTTCAATCTTCTGCTATTGGACACTCATGTTTGATATTGATTTAGGGTCCGTTTGGTTGTCCTTAAATTGTATGTAATAAATGTAAAATATGGAAATAAGAATTTCCTTGTGTTTGGATGCCTTAAAATTTAGTTAAAGAAAAATTTATTTTCATTCAAAGCAAATCTATGTAAAATTTTATCAAATAATATTTTCTTGTAAAAAATAGAAGTATTTGGGGGAAATTTTTGGAGTCATACATGAAAAAGATATATTTCATTTTCATGCCATCCAAATATATAAAAGAAATATTCAAAATTTTCATGTCATTTCATTTCATTGAGTTTCTATTTCCTATGAAAACTTTTTTTCATATACAAGATTTTTATACTAACTAAACGAACCCTTAAGAAATTAGAAAATAAGTCAGATAAATTTTCAACATATTAGACATTGTGAACCCAAGAAAATTACTTAGATGCATGGCACACAATAAAATCAATGGCAGCACGACGATCAACTTAATACAAGATCACAATCGACAAAACAGTTAAAGGATAGAATAAAAGTTGGCCAACACGTACTAATATTAACAATAAGAGAAATAGTAGTGGTGACCGGCGGCATCAATCGGCGGTGGTGTGGCAGCCGGGGGCAACGTTAGTGATGTGAATCG
>JAVDBV010048088.1:0-33346 GCA_032619315.1 Piper longum | reverse complement strand
CCGGACCCTACTAACTTGATTCAGGTAACAACCGAACCGACAGTAAAAACCCTCGAGCCGATAGCCCGGGTTTTATAGTTTGGCTCGATCTCGCTCGTACCAACTCGATATTGACCCAAATAGGGAAAACTTAAATAGGGTAAAACCCTAACCCAAAAATGGGGTTTTACAATTAAAGTTCTCTCTGACGTAATTAAAAATTATCATTATTTGCTATCCAACTAATATAGTCACAAAGACCGATGAAGTTTTTTCTAACATATCACCAATCATAAGCACAATGTGATGCACACAAACAACACCAAATATTCACATAGCACTCAACAATGTGTAAACTTTAACGCAAGATTGAAGAATTGGTAACTCAAATGTTATTGGGTTTATCCCACATCGCCCGTGGATGAGCTAATGGGAAAGCCTTATTTTCTGAGTTAACTTTTAGATTAAATAGGCTCGTGACACCTCTTGCAAGTCCTTTTTGGGGGCCCATAAGGCCTAACCGTAGTGTTTGCCTGTGCCGATTGTGGAAGTCCTCCTTTATGGGTTCCCCCTGATGATTTAAAGGGAGTTTATCAGATGATGATATGTAAGTTTTATCTTTTGAAGGGAAGATTGACAGACGATGATAGTTTCGGGTTATCCGATATTTGAGGGGGAGATTATTAGGGTTATCTGATGTGTGAAGGGAGTTTGTTAGGGTTATCTCATATTGGTCATGGATGATCTTGATGCTTTGTATATAGGCTAATGAGAAAGTCTTATTCTTTGACCTAGCTTTTAGATTAAAAAAGATCCATAAAACCTAAGAGAGACCCATGAAATATATTGCAAGTCCTTTTTTGGGGCCCGTTAGTCCTAACAAATGTGTCATATAAATAACTATTTTTAGAACATAAAAGATAAAAAGCTTTCTACAAAAGTAATTTTTTACATTCTTGGTCATGAAGAGAATAACCATGCCTTTATGGCGGCCATTAGTAAAGCAACAAGGAGATATAGATCTTGTAAATAAAAGTGAAAAATGAGGGTGGTAAATTAACTAATAAACTAAAATAGGAAAATCCAAAACTTCAACAATAATAATCAATAATGGCTCTTGATATTCATGTTAAAATATGGTGAGAGAAAACACTACCGGAAGACTCCTATAGATCGATCTTAATTGTTGTGCATCGAACCTTTTCCACGACTACTAAAGACTATTATGTATCATCCACCTTTTAATTCTCAACGGTCATAGATGAAAACCATTCACAATAAAAGCAAGAAGAGCAATATACAGTTTATCAATAACTTACCCAACCTAGCCAACCAACCAATTAGTCAACCTTTTACTTTTTTTTTGCCTTATTTGTTTCACAACTCATCATAAGATTTAATATCTTATTTATAGTTTAACTCATTTCCCTTAAGAGGAATACATACCCTTTAGGAAGGGGTGTGATACCCTTTTAAAAGGAGTTGTGACGGCTAGTAAACATTTATAACTTTCCTCAAAAGACAACTTTTAGCGAGTGTCTTTATGAAAGAGTGCGAATGAAGCTATTCGAATGGAGTGGACGAAGAATGCCCATGAGGTTGTAATTTCCAATACTCATGCTTGAAAATAAAAACTTGATGAACAATGAACACTTGAGCAAGTGAGTATTTGGCTCTTCTCAGCTCAAAACACGAGCTCGATGCACTTTTACCTTGATAAAATATTGATCTTGACTTTAATATTTTAGTAAATACATTTTAATTTTTAATATTAATAGCATATGCCATCAAAAATTAAAATATTTTAGAAATTTATCACTTTAACTTGTGCATTAAAAGATTTTATTATAAAAATTGACTTAAAATTTAGTGGAACCACCAAATATCTTGGCTCTGGTCCACTTGAATCTTGGTAATGACTTAGCTCATATGCAATCTAATTAGCCTAATTTTTTTTAAAAAATGAATAGCTAAGCTTAAATATCATAAGAATATTTCATTAATATATTGGTTTTTACTTCAATAGGTATTGAACATGGAAGTAACTATCTGAAAGCTCTTATATTCAATCCACTTTCAAATTACTTCGTAGAATGTGGCTCATGAGTCTAATCTCCTTTACACTCATTATCCAACACAGTTTCAAGTTAGTTCTAACATATAACTTGTTAATAAACCAAGGTTGAGTAAATTAATTTAGAAATAAACTAAACATGGATTAAGTGACGAGTAGCTCGGCCGACTCAACTCTAATGGTATCGAACTTAGCATGTGACCCGATCAAGTTATCACATGGCTAATTAAGTTAAAACTTACTAATTACTTTGCATGACTAAGTAACCAAATAGAAAACCCGTAATGGACGAGGTCATTCCCTCTCCACCTTAGTCGTTTTTTTCTTTAACCGCTTATGCATTTTATGATATTTTTGTATACATGTGCCAAATAGTTTTGCAGGCACCTAAACTGTTTGTAAAATCACATTTTATACGAATTCTGAATAAAACGCATAAACATATGCTTAAACTCACATCAAAACTATTTATTTCGCAATATAACCCTAATACGAGTCTAGGATCCAAAAATTAATTTAAATGTTCTGTTCCCAAGAAAGATGTCGAAAGGGCATAGAAACTCCCATGCCATGGTCTTGCTCGTCTTTATCATTATAATAATAAAAAAGAGGAAGTTCCATAATTCCCCAGCCCACAAATTGTCAAGGCAAAAATGAAAAGTTGTAAAAGGTTTCATCACAGGCATTCTCCATATGACCGACCATCTTTACCATACAAATGTTTGTTCCTCAAAATTTAATACAATTATTATAAGACATAGCTTTGGAAAAACAAATAATATAATACAAAGCAGCCTGTAAAGTAATCGAAAATAATTTTTCTCCGCAGAAAAACAACTCCAATCGCAGCAATGTGTGGGAAGCATTCACATTTGTTGGCTGGCATAAAATATTTGTAGCCATAAAGGCAAGTGTTCATTGTCTTGCCGCTTGTCAAGTCATTGACACCTGAGGTGAGTGAATTAGCACTTGGAATGTTGGCTTGTTAGTTGTTTAATTAGCAGACACTTATTTTTCAATGAAGTTTAGCAAACGTGTTTGTAGTGACGAATTCAAGAAAAAAAAAAAGACAAAGGACGATATTGAAGTCATTGTTACAAAGGCATTTGTTATAATTTTTATGTAAAATAATTTATTTGTATGCTTAAATAACGAGAACGTGTATACCAACTCGTTTACCGGATCCCATTTATAATGGTTGGGTTTAATATACAGTATTTAGTATCCATTATTAATAATACAAAATTCAAAAAAATATATTTATTACAATTTTGTTGGGATTTTAATACACAAAATCTCCAATGTGTTTTGACAAGATATGCTAGAAAAAATAAAGATAAATAATACGCACACTTTAAAGTAGAAAATTTTCAAATTAAAATAAAACCACAACAAAAAATATGAGATGTGTATAACTACCTCACGTTATAAACTATGCACGAAAGGTAGAGTAAGATAAGAAATTAACAACAGTTGGTCTTGTCGAAAAACCCAAAATCATGTTTTTTCCTTATAATGAACAATTTTTCTTTCTTCTCCACCACATAATTTTGAAGAGTATGTGATATTAAGTTTCACTGTGAAGTTTTGCAATGAGGTTTTCCCTCTCTCTCTTAAAGGAGGAAGAGTCTTTTCTCACAGGGTCTCATCTTCTTGTATGCCAAGAGTTTATTGTGTACTTTTGATGAAGATAGGTGTACCGTCTTTATCCGATGGGTGTATTGACTTTGTACGATAGCCCTAACAGTAATATATGAGCTTGGTTGGGGGCTCAAATGGTCTAAGAAGTGGTATCAGACCCAAGTTACAATCTTGAAAAATTTAGTGTTTGCTTACATCGATTGTCAGAGTTTTCTTCATGAGTTCTACCTAATGATTCGAAGGGAGGTGGGTGACGTCTCATTTAAATGGAGTTTGTCAGACAATAATGGTTTCGGGGACACCTAATATGTGAATGGAAGTTGTTAAGTTTATTTCACATCAGTCGTAGATAGTATTAGTGATTTATATACAGGCTAATGAGAAAATTTTATTCTTTAAGTTAACTTTTAGATTAAAAAATGTATGTGACACCTATTACAGATCCCTTTTGAAGACCCAAAGGGTGTAAGAGATTTGTCATAAGATATATATTTTATAAATAAAATTAGTATGTTTTAAATTTTGATTATATTTGTATTAGCTTAATTAATCTCTTTGTTAATTATTTTAATTTAATTTATTATATTATCAATTAAATTTAATTTTTATAGTATAACTGGGTTTAAAATAGCTAGTAGTGACGGCTAAGAAATTCGTAGAATTTGTTTAAAATTTTCAGGTATCTCATTTACATGCATCATATGAATTTTAGATTACCAGATTGCCCCTATAAGCCCAGCTTGATTAGAGTCATAGATTTTTGTTTGATTGAGTTTAGGGTTTCGAGGCTCATTTAGCCTTATTGCCTCGATTTTCGACTATAGAATCATTCTTAGGACTCGAGTTAGTTTTAACTTTGGACCGTCTCAATCCGGGCTTTCCGTTTATATACATATTGCATATACTCATAGGTGGGCCTCACTAGGCTACAAGTTGTCAAACATACTGATCATGCCACATAACACTATTAGAGCCATCCACGTCAGCGATAGCTTCACCTAGTTATTTTTCACCGATTTCCATTGATTTTTGGAGTTTTCCCTCCCTAGCATTGCCGCCACTTTGGCTCGCTTCCGGTGAGTTTCCGACTTGCCCCGGACCACCAAACTGGCACCCTGAGGATCACCTTGTGGCAGGCTTTCTATCCATACGTTTCACGACCACCGGCGTCGTCATAGTCACCACCTGCAGCGATGTTTTACACCTGGTTTCCGCTACTGCCGCCAATGCCATTTCGGGCAGTTTTCCAGTGTCGGCAAGCCACCTACGGCCAATCCAACCACCCATGACCATCGTCATGGCCCCGATCATGGCCGGCGATGCCGCCACACTCAGCGGTGATTCTGCCAGTTTTCTGACGAGACTCCTCCGATCATCACCACCACCATGTTCCTCATCACCTAGGTTGTCATTCTCGACCAGCGATGACCTTTGCCACGTCGCCATCCAGGTTTTCTAGTGTTGGGCTCCAGCTGCCCCGTCAGACATGTTTTCTAGTGTTCGAGTCCGCCTGCCCGCATTCACATCCACCTACCCAACCATGTTTACCTACCCAACATCCCATGGTCATGTTTGAGTCTGTGTCTGCGACCGGCTTCCCGGCCCAGCAATCGAGTCCAGCCCAGCAAGCAATATAGCTTGATTCGGCTGACTTGACTTCTTTGGAAGCCTTTGCTCCTCTCCAATGATCTTAGGTTGGAGCATAATTAACATTGAATTTAAAAGATCTATTGCTCGATAGATTTCTTTTGTGGCTATTCCCTAAGTTTTGGCTAGGAGGATTGGAAAGATCAAATCATCCATTTGAACTGCTCACATTACAGTAATAGAGTAAAGGCGTCGGTTAGGGGGCTGCCATAACATAAAAGCAATGAAATGCTAAGGTTGAAATGATCCTTGTTAGGGAACCAAGACAATCATTCTTACTAATAAGAAAAAATGCCTCCGTTCGTAAAATTTGTGAAAAATATCATTTGATTTATAGACGTGGACGAATTTTAGCAATTTTTTCCAACCCAAGGTTTCCTTGTACAATCATTCATTTCTAAGATCTTTCTTGCCTAACATACATCCTTAGCTTTGCAGGAGTGCAGTTGAAGGAGCAAGGGTTGCACTAGGCCTGAGCATGGTTCGGTTATCTAACCGAACCAACCAAACCAAACTCTATTCAGTAGTTCGGCTCGGGTCTAATTCGGTTTTCAGTTTTATTTTGGTTCAACTGAAATACTCTTATTTGGCTATGGTTTATTTGGTTCAAAATCTATTTCCAAACAAAATACCCGAAATCCAAATACCCCCACTGTCTTCCCCTCCTCCGCTTTCTTGTTGGCCATCCTACAACGGCTAGGACTGCTCTAGTGGGACCATTCCTCCACCTTGTGAACGTCGTCAAACCCCACCCCGCCAAGCCCATCACCACCACGGATCTGTAATGATCTCATATTTACGTTGCCCAACATCAGGAATTGACATAGTGAATTTTGCTTGCTTGGGTGTTTAGGTTGTTGGATCCAGTTTTGATTTTGAGAGGTGGTGTTTGTGACTGTTACTTGTGTTGATTTGGTTTAGTCGTTGCTATTATTAGACTTCTTGCTAATTTGTGTGATTGATGGCATCCTCTATTACAAAATAAAATGTTTTTGTCCGTGAAATTTTCTTGTAGTGTTGTTGTGCAAATACTGCAGATTCATTCGACTCATGACATTGTATAGAAGCTGTTAAGAGACAGTGACATGTATAGAAGTGATGGTATTAGATTATAAAAGGTACAGTAGAGGGTGGTGAATGTCGATCTCACCAATTGAATAATCTCTCATAATTTCAGGAGTTGCTATCATTCAATTAGTTTGTGTCATTTGACCAATCTTTTCTTTGAGTGTCATCCTCTTCAACAGATCCTTAATCCTTGCACCTGTTGGCTACTTAGGATCTTTGTACTTCACATATTCAGCTGCTGCTCCTAGGAATGCCCATCAACTTAGGTATAGGATTCCCACTGAAAAGTAAAATGGAATGCACCGTGATATGCTCTTAAGACTCTAATGCCCTCTAAGATGTTGCTTAAAACATTTATTATCAAATTATTCATCTTGTAAATTTTAATGTTGCTTAATGTTTAAAATTGATTGATATAGGTTTAATTTCTTTTTTTAGATGTCAAACAAATTAGATTATCATACCTAAGATGATCCAATGGTGCAGGACCAAGTTTCTTCAACAACAAATTTTCAACAAGAAGTTGTAGCAACAAAGAAGAGGTTTATGAAGCCAAGATCAAAAGTTTGGAGACATTTTATAAAGATTTAAGATCAAATTGGTAGAAGCGACAGAAGTAGATGCAACTATTGTTCTAAAGAGTATGTTTATAGTTCTAGAAATGGTACGTCTTTCCTTATAAGTCACTTATCTTCTTTCCCTAATAAGCCATCTGATTCAGCCCAAGTAGATCCTCATTCAGGAAGTGGAGGTAATGAAGGAAATGTAGTAATTTGTAAAATAAATCATTCTTCTATTAGAAAGGCGGCCATTGATATGATCATTTTAGATGAATTGCCATTTAGATTTGTGGAAAGTGAGGATTTTCAATGTTTCATGCATACCATGTGTCCTGGATTTCCCATAACATGGACATCAAACCAGAATCTAAACTATATGTGCCTCACTGCTCATTTTATTGATCGTGATTGGAAGTTAAATAAACAGATATTAAACTTTTGTCTAATTCCTGGTCATAAAGGAGAGGCTTGTGGAAAAGAAGTTGAAAGATGTTTATGAAACTGGGATATTGAGAAAGTATTTACTTTAACAGTGGATAATGTTGCCTCTAATGATAATGTTGTGATATATTTGAAAAAGAATTCAGGCAACAATAGTCCTCTTTTTAGAAAGGGAGAATTATTTCATATAAGGTGTGGTGCACATATCACAAATTTAATAGTTAAAGATGGTTTGAAAGATGTAGACATATTCATTTCTGGCGTTCGAGAAGCAATTAAGTACGTAAAGGCATTTGAGGAGTGTGCGAAATTTGAGAAGATTGAAAGTAAAAGAATTTTGTGTTTGGATGTGAGTACGAGATGGAATTCCACTTAGTTAATGTTAGATATTGCTCAACCTTTTGAAAGAGCATTTGAAAGATGTGCAGATCAGGATGACAGTTTTGCAAGTGACTTGACAGAGCTGGGGGCTAGTGGTGTGCCTACAAGGGATGATTGGAACAATTGCAGACACATGGTGAAGTTTTTAAAATGTTTTTATGATCTCTCTGTTAGGATATCAGGCACACCGAATGCTACATCTAATATATTTTTTCAATCAAGTAAATCAGGTTTATTTGATTTTGAAGAAGTGGAAAGTAAGTCTTGATGTCTCTTTATGTGCTATGGCAACGAGAATGATGTATAAGTTTACAAAATATTGGGGTGATGTGAACAAGCAGAACTTATTAATTTATATCTATTGTATTTGATCATCACTACAAGTTTAATTACCTTTGGTTTTGTTTCAAAGAAATGTATGAGGTTCCTTTGGGTGATAAATTAGTTGGATTAACCAAAAGTATTCTTGTTTGTCTTTATGAATAATAAAAGAGGATACTTAACGTTCAAGTACTTTGCAACAAGTTGTCAAAAGTCCAACAGCTGAAGAGTATGATCACATACTTGAATCATTATATAAGAAGCATAAATTTTGAACAGGAAGTAGCAGTAGCAAACATGAATTGCAAACATGAATTGGAAAAATATCTAGATGAAGATCCTGAAGATGGGGTAGAAAATTTCAACATATTGATATAGTGGAAGGTAAATAGTCATCGATTTCCTATTCTATCCGACATGGCACATGACATACTAGCTATACCAGTCACTACAGTAGCTTCAGAGTTTGCTTTTAGTACTGGAGGACGTTTGTTAGATCCTTGTAGGAGTTCTTTAACTCCTAACGTGGTTGAGGCTCTAATATGTGTTGAAAATTGGATTTGACATGGAGTAGTTCTATTTGAAATCACAGGAATCCAAACGACCTAAACACATTAGAAACTGATATTATTTTTTTACTTTGCTTATTAGCTAAATATGATTGTTGATTATTTATTTTCTTTCTTTTTTTTTCATATAGAGCTTGCAAGATTAACTACGGGGACACAATACCAAGCGTTTAATCTTTCCAATTTCATAATGGAACTTTATGTTATAAATATTCATGCGGGAATTAATGTCCTGGAAGCTGGGCAGACAATTGTTATTGCATCTACTATAAGAACATATTTATATTTTATGTTGGAAGTTTGAGTATCTGAGCTACTTGAAATGATTGATGCACCTTCACTATTGTTAATGTCTAGTGATGTATGGTACTATTGGTATCATCAATTGTGCATGCTAGCCATCCTTCTTCATGTTCATGTGGATTCTCAAGTAAAACATCATCAGTGTTGTGTAGTTATATGATGGCATAGTCTTTAGTTGGTTTTGCATTTCCTGACCTTGATCATTGCAGCTTGAATCTACAATCTGACAAGATGATATAAAATCTTGCGGTCGATTTAGTCTATTTATACATGTTATCTTAGACCTTTTGTTCTCTCATGTATTTTGTTTAATGTTTGATTAATGTGTATATTTGAGATTGAAAAATGTTATTGATCGTATTCTTCTATAATCAACTAGAAAAACTGGCCGGCTTTGCTGGAACCAGGGATGGGAACCTTGTAAACCTTTTTCTTAACTTTTTGGTTTATGCTCTAAGAAATCTCTTTTCTTTAGGTTATTGTTATTGCAGGTAAGTCTTCCAATAACTAAAGGAGAAGTTGCTCTAGGATTTCCCTAAAAAACAATTCACAATATGTTTATAACCAAAGATATTTGTGTTTTTTTCCTTCGTAAACATTAAACAAGGTTTCTGCTGTATCTTATGTTTTAGGTTAAGATATCTGTTGACTAGTTGGTACAAGTGAAAGTGGAATTTGGTTGGTTTCTCTCGATAACCCTATATGAGATAGAATGGAGGCCCCATCATTTATATGTTGAGTATTTATGAATGCAAGCAAACCCAAACATGCCAAAACTCAGTGGGAGAACCTCAGAAATGACAAATTGTCAGCATGGAACATGTTTTGGCTGCATCAGATTCTTCATAGAGTTTCAAATTTTATGTTGTTTGCTTGACAAACGCAAATATGCAGTTCATGCATCTTGTTTTAATGGGTTCATTCTGAATACAAAAATATCATGTCAACTATACATGAATTTTGGTTTATTTCATGATTATTATGTAGTCGTCGTGCATCTCTAGTTAAAACTTTCCCCCCCATCTTGCTGCAAAATATTTTGAATTTTTTTTAAAAAAATGTTGAACATTTTAGATGAGCATCATAAAACTAATAATAACAAAATGTGGGCTGCTACCATTGTTAACAAAATATTTACCATTATTTCGTGCAAAAAGAAGAGTTTTAAGAAATTTTCAATTATTTTGAGCAAAAATATATGGGTTGATAATAAAAATATTAATGAGTCAGTTATAAATTCCATTACATGGTGGAATGCTGTGGAAATAAAGAAAAAATATAGCTGGTTATCATTTTGGGTTATTTGGTCAAAATTCGGTTAAAACTAAACCAAACCAAGCTAATTAGGTTTGGTTGGTTCGGTTATAAGTTACAATTCAGCTCTTATTTGGTTAACCAAACAAACACATTTCGGGTTGGTTGGTTTATAGTTTGGTTTGGTTTCACCCAAACCAATTGATTGATCAAGCCTAGGTCGCACTATGCCCACTCCGTGCATGCACGTTTGCTCTAGCCGCATGTAGGTTCTCATTTTTTTTTCATAAAACTCTTATCTATTTGGTGTGTCTGCTTGATGGTACACACTATATTAGCCTTAGCTTATTGGCTCATAGACTCATTAGCTCCTCTAGCATAGCCGTTTGAACTCATAGTTGATTGTCTTTATCAACCAAACAATTAAGCCTACTCTGCCCGACCTTAATAATTAGTCGTACTCGCTTGATTTGAGTCAAACTTTAACTTGAATGTAATCAAGTCGAATATCAAGTAAATATGAGCTTGATTGAGCTATAAACACTTAGCAGTAGCACCCCACCCCAGTGGAGCTAATATATTGATTGAGCTTGAATTCACTTGATGTTAACTCAAGTTCGTTTAAGTCAAAGTTAAACTCAAATTAAGTGCAATTGCAAGTGTACCTCCTTTTGAATTGATACGGCTCGAAACTTGATAATTTATATTAAATATAACAGCTTACATATTTTTTATATAACTATGTATATATAAAAAGTAAAAAAATATAATTACATTTTATTGATGGTTTTATAAGATAATATAATAATTTTATTCCTATATAAATTATTTGGCATATAATTTAATCAAAATTAACTTATTTAAATTTTCATAATTAATTTAATTTTCATTTATTTAAATAATAATAATAATAATAATAATAATAATAAAACTTTTCGTGGACATGAAACCGGCTCTATTTGAATCAGCTTGAACTCAGAAATAAATATTTTCATAAACTTTAAATCGTAAACTCAATTGCACGTTACCCAGCACTACCGTCCAGGAAAAAAAACACCCATCCCTGCGCGTACATTAGTATTTCTCCTTGGGCGTGGAGAAAAGAGACTAGAGTGAGTCATTGAGCGAGCAGACCGTCCGATTCTTCGTCTCCCCCCTTCTAGGTTTTCACTTCCTGGCCTCCTCCCCATCTTCTCCGGCGACTTGCCGGAAAAACCGACTCTCTATCAATGGGCGGCGTTGAAAATGGAGACGATGTTGTCAAGCCGGCGGACGCGGAGGCGGCGGAAGGGGAGGATGTGGACACCATGATTGGCCCCGGGCCTGCTCCCCGAACTCGCCCTAAACGCCCCTTGCAGTTCGAGCACTCATACCTAGACTCCCTCCCTTGCGCTCATATGTATATTGCTTCTCTTGTTTTCTCTATCGGTGATGTCAAATGCGCTGGTTTGAGTAATTGGTTTATTTATGTGTTACCTGCTGAGTAGTTTTCTCATTTATCTAATCCTTAATACCACACTTGAAGGCTTCTTGATTATTTTTTCTGGTTTGAATTTACAACGTGAAATTTGGTAAGTAGATGATATGATCTGTAATTTCATACTCGTGAGTTGTTATTTCACGTGTTGCCGGTAGAATTTTGTAGTTGTGGGTGGTTGCTGTTGCTGTTGTTGTTGCTGGTTTGTTTCCTTTTTTATTTCTCCCAATTTGCTAATCCTCAATATGGCACATTAAGTTTTTTTAAATATTGTTTTTCTGGTTCTAATTCACAACTTGACATGGTGGTGTTTGAATGATATGGTCTGTAATTTCATGTGCGCGAGTTGTTAATGTATGTGTTTCCTGCCTTGATACAACGTATTAGGTTTTGTTATTTTTTTACCTGTTTGAAATTACAACTTGAAGTGTGGTGTGAAGATGATGTGGTCTGGTGAGTTGTTAATTTATGTGTTACCTGTTGAATTTGCAGTTGAATGTTGTTTTTTAAACTTTTTAATCCTTAATGCGCACGTTAAGGTTTCTTGTTTATTTTTCATGTTGGTTTGAAGATGGTATGGTCTGTAAGTTCATACTCGTGAAAACCTGATTAATTTTCAGTTATTTTGTATTTTTTCAGCTTTCTAATCCTTAATACAACGTATTAAGATTTCTTATATTTTTTCTGGTTTGAAATTACAGCTTGAAATGTGGTGTGATTTCATGGTCTGTAATTTCATACCTGTGAGTATTTGATTTGTGTTACCTGTTGAATTCTGTATTTGTGTGTTCTTTTTTTTCCAACTTTCTAATGCAATTTGGGAAAAAGATAAAATTTTAAAGCCATTTCCTCTGAAATTATACATTTTTTTGAATTAAATTCTCTGATTGTGCCTGTGCTTCGTACATTTTTTCATGTTAACAAAAGTGACAGTTTGTCTCTTTTTGTTTTCCACAAACATTATGTTGCAGTCTTTGGTCTTGTTCCCAGTTATTTCTTATGGAATTTCATATTCATGTTTGTCTTTTTTTTTAAAATGAAATGCATTGGGTGCTGGAGCTAGGCTTTTAATATTTGTGTTTGGTTCTTTTTTCCAGGTATGAGAAGAGCTACATGCATCGTGATGTTGTTACTCATGTTGCTGTGTCTGCTGCAGAATTTTTCATATCAGGGAGTTCTGATGGTGTGTTACAATTTACTAGTTTCTAACAAACAGATTGTGTTGCATTGTTTTAGAGAGATACAAAAATGTGAAAAAGATCTGTCAAATATTTACTTCTGATAACAACTCCTGGAAATTAATTTATTTTTTTTGGTTAGATTGATTTATATAGAGGTTAACATCACCATTTTATATTTAAAGACTAGCAGCTAGAATACAAACCTTCTGCATGGAAGGCCAGAGCAATTAGGCACAAGTTTATATCTGATAAATTTTCTTATCAAAATTTAACTGCAAGACAAAGAATTAAAAGAAGGGAAAAAATACTAAAAATTAGCCTGTTTTTCAATGTGTAAACTCCTTTCCTTATGGTAGATTTTTTTTTTGTATATAATTAGCCAAATGTGACAAAAATGTGAACCTTTTAATAAGATAATCAAAGGGCTCCTTTGAAAAGTTAGCACGGACTTACTGAATTATTTTTTAAGGCAAAATGCACATTATGGTACTAATGTTTAGTATCATGAAAATTTCAAATTACAATGGCACCGATTGATACCAAATGCATGATTTATTTTTTCCCCCCTTTCTTGTTCTTGTTATGTAACTTTGTTCTATGTTTAGGTCATATCAAATTTTGGAAAAAGAAATCCGTTGGGATAGAGTTCGCAAAACACTTCCGATCTCACCTTGGTCCCATTGAAGGATTGGCTGTGAGTCATTGTTCTTCCCTGATTTTGATTTAACTAGAATGCATGTATTTGGCATGCGAGACATGAGCACCGCAAAGGAAAATGGGTGACAATTGGTTTTGTCAAAATACTTGTTTTCTATGGTATGGTGAGGCTGATAAATTTTCCAAATAGTAATTTATTATTTTGTTCAGAAATGCAGGTTAGTGCTGATGGGTTGCTTTGCTGCACCATTTCCAATGATCAGTCAGTAAAAGTCTACGATGTTGTTAACTATGATATGATGGTCATGATGCGGCTTCCATTTTTCCCTGGTGCTGTTGAATGGGTATACAAACAAGGAGATGTCAAGGCGAAACTTGCTATTAGTGATCGAAATTTCTCTTATGTGCATATATACGATGTTCGTTCTGGGTCAAATGAACCAATAGTTTCATATCAGGTTTTGGTACTTGTTCCTCTTTTGGTTGTTCTTTTCCTGCATGAGGTGGTGCATTTTTTATTTGTTTGTAGTTTTTTTATAATTGAAAATTAAATGAAATACGACATGGTTTTTTTACCTAACAGCTTGTGCTTTTAGCCGAAGTGGTTAAACTATTTTATAGTTACTTCGACGCTATTCTTGTAGCTTCATGTTGGTGATGATTTTCATTCACTGAGCAGGTGCATCTGAGTCCGATAAAAGTTATGAGGTACAATGCAGCGGCTGATGTAGTCGTATCTGCAGATGACAAAGGAATCATAGAATACTGGTGTCCTGCCACTCTTCAGTTTCCGAAGAGCAGGTTCATGTTTGATAGCATTATTGTTATTCTATTTAAAAATATTTGATATGGACTATATCCTAAATTTATTAAATACTAAAATGAAATTATGGAGTGGAGGCTTTTAACTCTTTTTGGTCGCCTCTTCTTGTACATGCACCTATATTATACTTACCTTCTAATATAGTGAAATTGTTAACATCCATTTATATTCTCGTTGGAATCTTTGTTCTGTTGTGGCCCGTTGCTTCTTTTTTTCTCAAAGTTTTACTCTTGTACTGTTTTGACAATGAAAATGTTTATGATCCCAGGGTCGGTTTTAAATTGAAGATGGAGACAGACCTACTTACAATTGCAAAATGTAAGACTTCAGTTTCTTCCATTGAGGTAAAAAATGTTTCCTCCATCCATTTCACTCTTTCCACTTTTGATGTTGTCATTTGTGTTCTTTGAATGCTATCTTTAATGTTGTTGTCACATTTATATGAATGATGACTTTTTCACAGGGTGCCATCTTGACCCCGTCCTGATGTCATATCAATTTTTGTTTTCTTTTGGCATATACAAACTTCTATTATATACCAGAAACCTTGAATTGTCTTATTGCTTACACATATCACATGCCAGGAGCTATATATCGTGGAGGTGCAGAGCTTTTCATGCCCAATATAACTGTAGTATTTTAAAGATATTATATAAATATTTCCTGCAGTTGAAAAGATTATTTATTAATTAACTAAACGATCTAATATGACTGCTTGAGTGATAATATCTTCTAGAAAGCCTTCTTGTAAGATTTAAATAATATTAATTTGGAAATTATTCTTCAGTGAAAAGTTTTGCAGGATAACTATAATATAAATAAAACTATAGACTGATGCAATCCTAGGTAAAAGCTAGAGAAATATGATAAGCAATGTACCTTGTCTCTAGGGTTTTCCTAACCTTCAACAACGAAGAAGAAGAGATAATGATAAACAAGGATAAACAAAAACTTGAACTTGAAAATGATTTTTCTTCTCGATAATCGATAATGGCTCAAAGCCCACACACACACACAAACACACACACACACACACACACACACACAGACATATACATACATACATACATACATACATACATACATACATACATATATATATATATATATATATATATATATAGAAGAGAAAAAAACTACTAGTTCTAGAACAAAACTAAAAATAAGACTTACACTTAAACTAGGAATATATTAAAACAAGACTTAATCTTCTAATAGGAAAAAACTAAATATGACTCCAACTAAAATAAGAAACTTCCTAATGAAAACTCATCTCAATGAAGGACTTACTACTAATTGTAATTAGGAAGTAAAGTAAGCATCTTAATTAGGCAACTTCTTATTCTTTTTCCTTATAACATAGTTAGATGCCTTAGGATGATTAGCCTTGAAGCGGTAATCTTCTTCTAATTGTTCTTCATCTATTTGTGGCTTGATTTATGATGGAGCTTATTTTGTGGACTAATATGGAGTTTTTTGTCATCAATCTCCTTTGGTTGGAAAAAACTCATCCTTGATTTTTAAAGGAAGATAATCGGTAAAAGCAATGAACTGTGAATTCGCACGTGAGACTTAAAGTATTCATTCAATCATGCCAATAAAATTTCCCCCAAACTTGATAATCAATTGTTGAATCAGAAAGCTTCGAGTAATTTTGTATTACACTTTGGATTAAACGGATACTCATTAGCACAAATGTCAATAATGTCATCTTCAAATAGTTAGGTTGGAGATTCTTGAATCAGCATTGTGACAGTTCAGAGGTTTACTCTGTAGGCTCTTCAATTGTGGTATCCATGTTCTAGGCTGGCAGAGTGGAAGTATTAACAATAGTAGAGGTCTGTGAGGTAGCTGTGGTGGTTGGATTATTGTTTGACGGAGATGAGCCCCCTTGCAAACCATTTTAATGAGGATATCAAGGCTCTCTATATTAGTTGAATGTCACACTGCATATCTGTCTTTAGTTCTTTGCAAATCACATATCTGGTCGTGATCAAGAAGTTGACTGCGGATAACATTAGTCTGCTTCTCGAGTGTTCGTAATCTGTTGATCACTGTGTCACATTGTTGATGAAAGTTTGTTGGTGGTGTGGATGAATCCAAGGACCATGATCTTGAAGCCAACCCTCAGCTAACAGTAGGGTACTAGCCCAATGTGGCTTTGTGGCAAGAAGAAAAGACTGACGGGGGTGGTGGTGATGGTAGTGGACTGGTGGCGGTGGAAGTGACTAAGTAGAATAGGCAGCGGTGACTGTGGTAGTGAAACATGAATCAACAAGGGATTGATTGGCTCTGATAACCACTTGATACAATCCTAGGTGAAAACTAGAGGAATATGGTAAACATGCGCCTTCTCTATGGCTTTCTTAGTTTTTAACAACAAAGAAGCAGGAGAGATAATGATAAACAAGGATAATATAAACTTGAACTAGATAATAGCTTTTATTCTCAATAAATGGCTCAAAGCCTACAATACCATATATATATATATATAGAAGAGAAAAGACTTGACTTGGACTGAACTAGGAAAACATTAAAACAAGGCTTAATCCTCTAATAGGAAAAAACTAAATACGATTTCAACTAAAATAAGATACTACCTAATGAAACCTCATCTTTATAAAGGACTCTGCTACTAATTGTTTCTAATTCTTATTTCTCCTAACATAGTCTTGTTGCCTTATGACGATCAGCCTTGAAGTGGGAATCTTCTTCTAATTATTCACCTATTTGTGGCTGATTTATGATGGGGCTAATTTTGTGGTCTAATGTCGAGTTGTCCATCATCATGGTTGCACATGTTGATTAACCTTGCAATATACTAGTGATGAGTATATAACACAGTTTGGGTAATTAAGTCTTGTGCTATGAATACATAGACAAGTGCTAGTAGCATTTGTAAGTTTTGTATTCTCCCTTGCCCCTTCTTCATATATTATATGATCACTGCCTATTCCAACTTCTACAATTTTCACCATACTTTTCCCGTCACCTTCCTAACTCTTTGTATGCTTAGGTTACATGATTTAATGCTAATAACTTGTAATGCATATCTGATCAGGTTAGTGTAGATGGCAAGCAATTTTCTGTTACATCTCCAGATCGCAAGATACGTGTTTTTTGGTTCAAAACTGGCAAATTAAGGAGAATCTATGACGAGACAATAGAGGTGTTGTATATTTTCCGAATTAGCTTTAAGTTATAGCTTTTATATCATCTTCTGATTTACATTGTTTCATGTATTTTAAGGTCGCCCAAGATCTTCAAAGAAGTGATGCCCCTCTTTATCGTCTAGAAGCTATTGATTTTGGGCGGAGGATGGCTGTTGAAAAGGAAATAGAGAAAATGGAGAATGTTCCGCTACCAAATGCAGTTTTTGATGAGAGTGGTAACTTCCTCATATATGCAACTTTGCTAGGTATAAAAGTAAGTAATTTTGTGTCTTTACAATGATGTGCATGGTTGATTCTTCATTGATGCATGTAGATTTCTGGTGGCCTGCTTTTTGGTGTATTATTAGTCAATTTAAGTTCCGTGCTGGAAATTGCATGGGCACTAGCTGATGCCAGGTGCCAAGCCTACATGGAACCCTTTGGTATTCCTTCTTAAAATTGTGGCATTTGAGCCTGGGATAATGATGATGGACAATGAACATGAGGAAAACCAAATTAAACGAGGGGGCTTGTATCAGCCCCATTTGTGAATTATTTTTGTTAGCTGACTTGAACTTTTGACTGAAATAACCAATTCAATTAGGCTGTACATGGCCATTGAAGTTATAGCTATTTGGACTATGGCTATATAATTGCCACTTAATTTAGATGCAAAATATACATCTTCTTATGGGAAAAGCTAATGCATAAATATTTTAGCTTTCACTTGCACAGCTTCTTATGATTTCCAAGATGCAGAACCTTTTAGGACATTGTTAGTGTACTCTCCATGTAGATTTAGAATAACATGTGTTGAAAAACATTGTTCTCCTCTTTCGTTTACTTTCACTATTCATCCAACAGTGGAATGCTTCTTTCTTAACAGATTGTAAATATGCACACGAATAGGGTGGCTCGGATTCTTGGAAAAGTTGAAAATAATGACAGGTTTCTAAGAGTAGCTCTATACCAAGGTGACAAAAGCAATAAAAAAGTCCGGAAGATTCCTTCACTTGCTGCTAATGTTAACGAAAGCAAGGAACCATTCATAGATCCCACTATTCTGTGTTGTGCTTTCAAGAAACATAGAATTTTTCTATTCAGGTATTTGGGCAGAAATTATATTATTATTTATATATTATGTTCTCATAAATAGATTTTTTTTGTTGATTATGATCTACTGTTCATTGTTTGAAAAAGATAATGTAGTGCCAATCCCACCAAAAAAGTAGGAAATCAAACCAAATCCAATTAAACCAAACAATCAACAACTACAATTGTAAACTTAAGATATTTTCTTTGTGATGTC
This sequence comes from Piper longum, assembly GCA_032619315.1. Lineage (NCBI taxonomy): Eukaryota > Viridiplantae > Streptophyta > Magnoliopsida > Piperales > Piperaceae > Piper > Piper longum. The sequence goes on along the minus strand of JAVDBV010048088.1, from coordinate 14,509 downwards.
ATCTCAAAACCAAGTATCCTAAACACTTAAGCTGCTAGGAAGAGAACCAACTTCATATATATTATAAGTAAATCCAAGTTCTTTTTTAACCAAATAACTTTTCTATGCATGCTATCTTTAGTGTCCATATGAGTCAGGAGTAAAAGAAAGTTCAAGTAATCAAAATAATCAGTGGAAATATTTGAAAAGGTTTAGTGTTGAAAGAATCCTAGTTGCCTATTTATATTTCATCATACAATTGTATTATGTAGCCGAAGGGAACCAGAGGAACCGGAGGATGCAACTAAGGGAAGGGACGTTTTCAATGAAAAGCCACCTCCTGAAGAGCTCTTGGATGTTTCAGATATTGGAAAATCGGTGACATCATCTCTGCCAGAGAGTGTGGTAAGGTTTATTTCACTTTTGTGTACTTTAGGTGATACTAAGTGTAACGTCTCTACCTAATTAGTTCAAAATGATTGGGTTGATCATCTCTTTAAAAGTAATTATCCAAGTTGAATATTATTAGCACCATTCCTACTAATATATTGGATTTTATCTTGGGAAGCATTAGATATGAGACTAGGTGAACCGATTACTTGGGGAATTTTACATTCTACCCACCTTTTTATGGCTCCAGATTGGCACTGATACCAACAATTGTAACGACCCGATTCAATTAGTACAAATTGATGGGCTTAGTCATCTATTCAAAAGTGATTAACTAAATTGAAAATTGTAAGCATCGTCCCTACTAATGTATTGGATCTTACCCGTATAGGTACAGGATATGGGACTAATTAAACTAACTAATTGGGGGATCTTACATTAAGTCAACATTCTTGGTTTATTCAAATGTATTTTTGGCTAATAAGACGAGCATTCCCCTTGTGTAGCAATTATCAAGTTAGGTAGAACTGATGTAGCTCTCCAGTAGTGAATATTACAAGTATTATAGAGTTGCATGCTATTTTCATGATTTAGATGGTTTTCTTTTTAAAGTTTTAGTAAGATTTAGAAGAATATTACAGTTAAGACTTCTCATGAGTTCGGTCTGTCATTAAGAGTATTTATTGTAGTAATATTTAGGTATGATTATTTAGTAGAAAATGATTATTTATCATAGTGATACTTGGCTATGATGATTGAATCTCAAGAAAATCTTGTGTGGGTTGCAAAATCCTGTGTGGATTTGCCCTCTTTCTCTGTCTTCCCCTTTGTTCCACACCACATGGGTGTAAACTTGGGGGAATTGAAATCTTATTTCATGAGATCAGTAATCACTTGTTTTCCCCCTTTCTGGTAGATTTTGCATACAACTCTTGGAGACATCCACTTGAGGTTGTATCCGGAAGAATGTCCAAAAACAGTGGAGAATTTCACAACTCATTGCAGAAATGGATACTATGACAATCTTATATTCCACCGGGTTATCAAAGGGTTCATGATACAGACTGGAGATCCTCTGGGAGATGGTACTGGCGGTCAATCCATTTGGGGAAGGGAGTTTGAAGATGAGTTTCACAAAAGGTGTAATATGTAGTTATTGAAAATTTTTTTATAAGCTCGGCTTTTTTTAATACTATTTAGTTGCTGTAAATGTTTCAGCTGTGCACATCAGTTTTATGTAAGATGGAGCAGGTGAAATAATGTATCATCTTTCAAATCTTGATTAGTCTATGAGTAGAGCATCCCTTTGATCTCAAGATTCAAGTTTTAGTGAGTGCTTGAACAAATGATCTCATTTTCATATTTATTTCTCTAGTCTCATATTTTTTTACCATTGCAGCACTTGTCACTTTTACATCTGCGCTCTTGGATTATTAGACTTTGCCTTGATCTATAATTTTTTGTTCTTGAGCTTTTTAAGTGCGGTATGGTTTAATCTAGTCTTATAATAGCATGATGATGATAATTCCTTACGACACTTTCGTGAAGTATTAGTCTTGACTGAGAATTCTTATTTTTAAAATTATCCCTTATATTTTCCTGTATGATTTATTGCATGGGAGCTCAGTTGTCCCTCTGCATTTTTTGTTTTTGTGCAGTTTAAGGCATGACAGGCCATTTACTCTCTCCATGGCAAATGCGGGGCCTAACACCAATGGGTCACAATTTTTTATTACCACTGTAGCTACCCCGTGGTTGGATAATAAGCATTCAGTCTTTGGTAGGGTTCTGAAGGGAATGGATGTTGTCCAGGTAATTGAAGCAGATCGTGTTGGTGATGATTGTGCGAATTTGCATTAAGTATTGATTTAACTATTTTTTTCTGCTCTGCTTGCAGGCTATAGAGAAGGTGAAGACAGATAAGATGGATAAGCCACATCAAGACGTAAAGATCTTGAACGTCACTGTTCCAAAGTCCTAAGTACCCCTTTTTATTTTTTCTGTCCACTGAAATTCAGCAATGAGGACTTAAGCATCAAGTTCATGACGGGAATATTACAGGTTGTGTAGATGTTCATTACCATGATTTTCCTGATTACAAATGTTCTACCATTTTATAAATGCTGTAGAATGCAGCTGTATCTATTCCTGATTTGATCAGCTTCTTTTTTTTTCTATGGTTTGCCTTTCAAATGTTGGATACTTTTGCATTGGAAGCCATTGATTCGGAGACAAAAGATTTCCATGCAGGTCCTATGAAAGTTGTGATGCAGTGAATACTGTACCTTCTCATCGTACTTCTGGTGTCACTCTCTTGAAAATGCACTTAGTCTATTACAATTCTTGATCGTATTTGTATTAGTTTACCGTGTTGGATCGATTTATGATTTCTTGCTGACTGTCAAGTGTCAACTTAATTGACGAAATCATTCTCAACGCGCCATTTTTGCGTCAAGGATTTTATTGATCAGCTTTCTGAAAGAAAGCTTTTCTTGAAATTGACGGGTTTTGGGAGATCTAAGGTGAGCTGTGAAGCAGGTTACGGATGCGTAATGTGTTAATGTTTAATGCCGGGCTCGTTTTCGTTTGAGGATTTGAACTGATGTGTGGAGTCTAGGTTTGGGAATGTTACTGATATTTGTCTATGATTGTCAGAATTATTTATTCATATATACGTGTAGGGGTGTTAAACGAATGAGCGAGCCGAGCCCGACTTATGTTCGAGTTCAGCTCGAATAATTCGAACTTTGTCCGAATTTGACTCTGAGAGATCGAACAAGTTTTGAATGTTCGAGTTTAATTTGAATATTTTTTACGTATTTGAGCTCGACTTTTTTCGAAAAAATTTAAACTATTTGATTTTTTCGAATTTGAATCTAGTTCGTTCGTAAGTTCGAAATCGGTTTAATTGAAAGTCTAATTTAATTAAAAATATGCAATTAGCGTAATTTGAACCTATAATTTTTTTTAAAAGTTAAGGATTTGAACATTTTATTTTTTTGTTAATTTATTGTAAATAAATAAATAAAATTAGTTATATTTAAATTTATTAGTATATTATATATATAATAAAAAAATTATATTATTATATTATTTTATTAAGTCGAGTTTAAGTTGAGTTACGATTCGAATTCGAGTTATAGTCAAGTCGAGTCGAGTTGAATATGACCTTACTTAAGTTTGATTCGTAGGATTCAAATTTGAGTTGAGTTCGAGTATTTAAATATTGAGTTTTGAGTCGAATCAAATGATAGATGTTTACAAACTAGTTCGTTTAATTAGTAGCCTTATATTTATAGTATTATAATTCATAGTTATTTTGAAATTGTAATATTAAAAAAAGTTAAATAATGTGTAGTCATCCACGCGTTTTAGATGGTTATGAACGCGTTGAGTCCACTTGTACGACGTCGACAACTCCCAATGTCCAATGCCGCCTTTGACTCGTTAGTTCAGACCATTTATTTACGAACTGTCGGTGGGAAGGAAAGAACGAGGCATCTTTGTAATATTCATGATAAATAATGGTTTCATGGTCCGCTCATATGTAATAATTAGGCTGTTCATTTTTGAATGATTGACGAGTCGTGAAAAAGTGCGTATATATTAAAAAGTCAAGTCAAGGTAAATGCATACTCAATTCACACTTGAAATTTTCCTATCTAAAACCATACTACATTATTATGCCATTTTTTATTTCTATACAATGGTCTAGGAAACCATGCAACAATTACGTCAGGCTCCATATCCGGTTTGGTTTGGGTTTTGTAGAACCCGCCCCAATGTCAAAGGTCTAAACCCGAACCCAAAAATGAATATCTTTCTTGAATTTATGTCTGAATCTGACCGGGACCTATTTTGCAAAACCTTAAGCTGATCCTAAGTTAAATATATTGTATGTATTTGAAATCAAATATATAAAACTAATTTTTTTGAAATAATTATTTTAATTTTATAAGAAAATTTAAAATATTTTTATAAGATGTTTTATGATAATATTAATAATAATAATGATTATTATTACGAAATAAATAAAGAAATTAAATTTTCAGATAAAAATATTTGTTGATATTTGGTTCTATATTTGGTCAAGTTATTTAAGACCCGAACCCAAATACTAAGAAGCCGGTACTAATAAAAATCCAACCCTTTAAAATCATGCAGGCTGATACCCAATATGTTCATATTTTGGTATTTTTGAGCCGGGTGAAGTGCACGCGGGGATTACTCCTAGCCATTGTCATCTGTACTCTAAACCCAGACCGTAAGATATTAGAAACAGAGATGAGAAGGGAGAGAGAGTGGGGTTTGAACCCGGACGGCTTTTGTGAAGTCTTATATAGAAGAGAACAGTAGTCAACTTTCGGGAACGTATCCTGTTCATTCTTCAAAATTTGGTCCGAGTCCTCTTCACAAGTAAATATTACGGTGGAAAATGCCGAGGTGTGAAAGCTTGGCTTAAATTGGCATCTACCTAGAACATTCTGGAAACTACCAAATTTTTACGTCCAAGTGCTAATTTTTCCTAGCTTTGGAAACAACATTAATCATCAATTTTTGTCGAGCTTGCCTTGATCCGAACTAGGTTGGATTTGGCTCGGTCCTCAGGCTCTTCTAGGCCTGCCGAGCTTGCCTCCAACCCGGCTTGATTTAACTCTGGCTTCATGGTTTAATAAATTTAATACTTTATGAGCAAAGTTTTAAAAAAGCTATACTTTAAGGTGACATAATTTTATAAACTACTAATTATCTATTAAAATATTTTAAAGCTTCTTACAAACCAAGTTCAGCTAAAAATACAATTAAAAGTTTTGAGAGTAGCTCATAATTTTAAATTTTATTTTTAACTCCAAAATTTTTCGAGTTCAATTTTATGTCCTGTTGAGTCAACTTTATAGATGATTTCATAATGATTTATTTAATAATTAATTCTTTGATTTTTTTAATAAAAAATATTAAAATGTACCAGTTTTTTCTTTTAGATTACATAAATTAATATTTTAAATAATATAAATTATATATATACATATAAATTTTAAGTATTAAAAGAGTAATATATATTAATTTTATGTAATTTCTCATTTATATGATTAAAAATTTAATATAAATAATTTGGCTTATAGTAGACTCCCACAAGAGAACTTTTAAGTTTTGAGTTTTTCGGATATGATTTATTTCCAACCTAAGGTAGGGTTTGGGGCTAGAGTAGGTCAAAATGATTGGCATGTTCCGAAGCTTTTATTTTTTTAGTTTATTGTATAATTTATTCAAATATTTTTACATATCTATACAAACAATTTTATTTTCGTATATACAATACAATACACATGGATTATGCTCTCATTTTCCTTTCATTGAAGAACATTCATTTATTTATTTAGAATTAAAATTTTACAACTAGTTTTGTTTTTATCAAGTGGGTAAAATTAAGACAAGAACAAATTTGTGATGTTCTGAATGTTGAATCGAGATTTTATGGAATTGAAGAAGGTGGAGTGAGAGCTTAACGAAGGGTTACTAAGTAGGGGGGGTGTAAATGAACTGAGCCGAGCCGAGAAAAGGTGTTGTTGAGTTTGACTTGATATAAAATGAGCCGATCCGGATTTTAATGTAAACAAGCCAAACCGAGCTTATCTAAAATTTATAGTATTTGGGTTTGGTTCGAGCCGAGCTCGAGCTCGAGCTCGAGCCAAGCTTTAGTCGAGTTCAAGCCTAGCGAATGTTTATGTACTTTGATCAATTTTTTTTTAAACACTATATAAATCCAATGTGACCTTAATAATATTTACAAGCCAAGTCGAATCGAATATTTTTTCGAATTTAAATACATCGAATTCGAGTTTTGAGCTGAGCGGAACACTCATTTACTCAAGCCCAATTCATTATGCAATGAACTTATTTATTTTAAATTAAATATTCTTTTAAATATAAAATCAACGAGCGCAGGTCAACCCAAACTTAAAAATTTATAAGCGGCTCGTTTACACCCCTCGCATCAAGATCTCGTGTTTTGCTGTCGCCGCCGTGGCTAAAAACTGTTTTCATAGGACGTGACGGCTGACGACATGCCACGCAATAATTGCAGGAGGAAAGTGGTCTATAAATACCCACCAATCCCATCTCTTTCTCTCTCCCACTTCAAATCCGGCGGCCATTTTCTATTATTTTGAGTTTTGACGCTTTCTGCTTCTTTCTACTTCCTCACACCATCAATACATAACAAAACAACTTCGGTTCTGAGCTCCGATCATGGCCGAGGCCAAGCATTTCAAGTACGTCATCCTCGGCGGTGGCGTCTCCGCGGTAAGCCCAGTCTCTCCCGTCATCACTTTTTTATTTTCTTTGATGCATGGAAATGGATCATAAGTTCAGTCTGGTTCTGTTTTTCTTTTCCTTATTTGTTTTGTGCTGTTTTTAGTGATGGTTTGGTTGTTTGTTTGTACTATATGTTTACTGTGGGTGGGAATCCGGTCAGTCAGCTTGATGATGGTTTTGTTTGATCATTCTGGTGGCGCAGATCGGATTGGGTTTTGTGGTGTACATGATTAACGTGCTAGGAGTTGGTTCTGATTGATTTGGATACCGTTCGATTTTTTATTGGTTTGATTATATCTGTTTTTCTTTTCGCTACCTGTAATTTATTATCCTATGTGGTTCGGTATTTATGATTATCTCCTAGTATCTGATGTTGTAAATAATAATAAAAACAAGTATATATGCGCAGGCTGCGAATCCTGATAATAATTTGTATTTGGTTGGACATGGTTGCTAATCCGGCTGATGGTAGTAATTGCCGCTCTAGCCTGATCAAGTGAGATCGGGCTTCAGTTGCTTACAATATTTGTTGGGTTATTTTGTAACTTCCGAATTTTGGCTTCTTGATTTTTTTGTTTCTGTTTGGACTACGTCGGTAATTTTAATTTTGATGACATATACTTCCGAATATAACCTGGAATCGGCATTGAAGGCATGCATTTCTTTGAGACAGAGCAGTGTGAGAGGTGTACACTTGGGATATTATTAGATCATATTTGCCTTGGCAACAATTTGTAACTGTTATTTCATTAGTAAATGACTTTCTCTAAGCTGCGGGAAGATAGTTAGAAGCATCATTGCGTATTTGTTCTTTGATATTATAAACAATTACTTGCATCTTATGATTTTTTAAAACTTTGTGCCTGTAGGGATATGCTGCAAGGGAATTCGCAAAGCACTCACTGAAACCTGGGGAACTTGCCATAATTTCCAAAGAACCTGTAATCATAAATTTTAAAAAAAAGAAACTTGTCAATGCCAGGTTTTGATAATGCATTCTGACTCACTTTTTCGGTGCATTCTTTTTAGGTGGCCCCTTATGAACGTCCTGCTCTTAGCAAGGGATACCTTTTTCCAGAAGGTAGCTATCTCATGTTTGCATTTTTTTTCTGTCACTTTATTTCATTTGTTTCCTGCCTTTTTTTTTTTTTTGTAGTAGTAGACCGCACAGGTGATGCCCTATTTATTGCTTCTTGAGATTGCCTTTTTTTGTTGAGTAAATTTGCTTTGCTGGAATCTGTTTGCACAATCTAGACGAGCTAAGCTCATTGTGTATCAATGGATGCGGAATTTGTAATTTTTAATGGTTCATATCAAATGGCAGCAGTTCAAATCCTATTGCTTTTATACCGTACTTTGTGGCCAGAATCACCCATTTTTAATACCAAAGGTCTGTCGCAAAAATATGGCTTATAATGAAGTACTAACAACACATAAAGTGCGAGCTTGTCTCAGTGTTCAATTTTAATCTACTTCCGTGCATTTGTTTGACATTGTTTGTCGCTTGAAAATATCATAGTTATTGATATTTACCCATGCTTCTGGCTGTCTTGTGGTATTTTGTTGGTATGCTTTTGAGAAGGCAGTTTTCTGTGATATCCTTAATACAATAATGCTTCACATAAATGGTTATTCCTTCTATATGGCTGCAGCTGGATTCGTTCTCGTAATTTAGCTCATTATTCTTTGCCTTTTTGTATAAATTACTACCAGTTTGTCATTTTCAACTTATTATATTGACATATAAGTCGTTTAGTATTTAAAGTTTCGTACCTCAAGTGTGATTGTTTTTTGTTCTCGTTGTTTTAAAGGTGCTGCAAGACTTCCAGGGTTTCATGTCTGTGTTGGTAGTGGCGGGGAAAGACTTCTTCCTGAGTGGTATACCGAGAAAGGTAGGCTATTTACCATATTCATCTGTATGATTTGTGTAACTTTTCTAAGTTGTTGCTGAGCAAAAATGCTCTTTCTGAAGTAAAAGTGTTTATTTGTATTGATATTGATGCAACATTAAACACAATGGGCGCAGAAATTGAATTGATTCTGAACACTGAAGTTGTCAGTGCTGATCTTGCTTCCAAGGCTCTTACTACTTCTTCCGGAGCAGTCTACAAATATGATACACTGATCATTGCAACTGGTTCAAATGTAAGGATCCCGTTGTGATTTTGCCTATCTAGTTCTTTCAATAGGATATATCTGCATGCAGTGCACCTTATTTCCTATTGACAATTTCACATGTTAATTTCTTGTATATGCCAGGTTATTAAATTGACTGATTTTCGCGTCGAAGGAGCTGACGCGAAAAATATTCTTTATCTGAGAGACATTGAAGATGCTGATAAGATTGTGGAAGTCATTAAAGCAAAGAAGAATGGGAAGGCTGTGATTGTTGGGGGAGGATACATTGGTCTTGAGCTTAGTGCAGCGCTTAAAATTAATAACCTGGATGTGACCATGGTGTACCCTGAACCGTGGTGCAGTAAGTTTCTAACTGTATATTTGGTGTTTTGTTCTCTATTCATTCTGGAGTTCTTATGCCTTGTCTTTCTTTTCTGTTAGTGCCGCGCCTCTTCACTGCTGGTATAGCTGCTTTTTATGAGGGCTATTATGCAAACAAAGGAATTAATATCATAAAGGGCACTGTTGCAGTTGGATTTGAATCTAATGCTGATGGAGATGTAGGCTGTACTCTTTAAACTATCTACAATTAACACTTGCTTCTGTAGTTGGTTATGCTTATAAATGTTGTTTTTATTTAACTAATTTGTCAGTGCGAAGGGGAGTTTTTCCTAGTCAGGGCGTAATAACATTTGTCTGTTTGATTGATCAGGTGACAAAGGTACTGCTGAAAGATGGAAGATCACTAGATGCTGACCTTGTTGTTGTTGGTGTTGGTGGACGACCACTTATAAATCTATTCAAGGGGCAGGTTGAGGAAGACAAAGGCGGTATTAAGGTAAAATTGCTCGAATTTTCAAATATACGACTCAATGTATGTTGTATTGGATTGGAACTTTAAAGACCAGGTTACATGATGAAAGGTTTTAATTCTGATGAATGTTAACCTGCAGACTGATGGGTTCTTCAAGACAAGTGTTCCAGATGTTTATGCTGTAGGAGATGTGGCTACATTCCCATTGAAATTGTATGATGAGATAAGGAGGGTTGAGCATGTCGATCATGCTAGAAAATCTGCAGAGCAGGCTGTGAAGGTAACAACTAAACAACCAACATATATTTGATGATACACGTATTAGAAAGTGAGATGCCTCCCATTTGACCTGGTGTTCACCTTAAGTTTTAGCTATGAACAAACTAAATTGTGCTTTTGCTTCAGGCTATCAAAGCCCGTGAAGAAGGGAAACCCATTGAAGAATACAACTATCTTCCATATTTCTACTCTCGTGCCTTTGATTTCTCATGGCAGTTCTATGGGGACAATGTTGGTGATACTGTTCTCTTTGGTGACAACAACCCATTAACACCAAATGCCAAATTCGGAACATACTGGATTAAAGACGGCAAGATTGTTGGCGCCTTTCTTGAAGGTGGAAGCCCCGATGAGAACAAAGCCATTGCTAAGGTAGCAAGGGCTCAACCACCAGTGGAAGATGTGGATTTGGCCAAGGAGGGCCTTGCCTTTGCGTCAAAGGTTTAAACAATTTGTGTGGGTTGGCTGTATTTTTCTTCATAGTTGCTTTTCTTGATATAGATTGGGCTGAGTATTGTGTTTTGGAATTTAATAGTTCTGTCGACGGGACATCTTAGTCCCCAACTATAAGTTGCGTTCTGCACTTCCTGTGTCAACAAAATATGTTCGTGATGATCATTGCGCAATCCTCTTATTCATTCTGTTTGAGATGCTTATGTAACCTGGCCCTGTATCATTTCCAATAAACCAATGTTTTGCATTCTGCACTTGTGTTAACAATATATGTATGTGATGATCATTTCCCAATCCTCCTATTCATTCTGATTGTGATGCTCATGTAACATGGCCCTATATCATTTCCAAGAAACCAATGTTTCTGTTGTTCTTCTATTTTAGATAATCTAAAAAAGAATATCCTCGATTTTTTTGGTCATTAATAGTTAATTGTGAGACGTCTTAGGGATGAAATTGCTATGGGGTGACCTTGTATTCTAACATTTGCGTTGCATAAATCCTTCAAACAAGGGAGGCAAAAATGTGGAAATTTCCTTTTTATCTAAGAGTTTTTTCAGGTGGCTTAGCATACATGATCTTTCTACATACAAAGTTATTCCTTTTCAAATTGAAAAATTTTCAACTTAATCACTTTTTATTTTTAAAATTAATCCACAAAAATAACGTAAATGTATGTTTGGACACGGATTAATGCACACACTTCACTTTGTCCTCCCGATGTTTGGTGGACTCGTGTGGCGCTCGAGATGTGGCATGCCTCGAGTTGCTCAAGATAGCTATTATAGTGCCAAACACATGTTAAAATGCCAAGCGGGGGTTGCACCAAGACACCGAATATATTATATAATGTGAGAGTTTTCACTTGACTTGAATATATTATAATTAGGTCTTAAGTGACAACAAAGTTCAATGTAAAATCATGGGTAATTTGGGATGAATAGATTTCAATGAAATATTTATTTTTCTCTCAAATTTATTTATTAAATTTTTTATTTCATTTTCTTTGAATAATTATCTTGAATTGACTAGGGTTCTTCCGCTATTAAAGTGGCACCGGTTTGACCATAGTGGTGTGGGTCTTGTTGGTTTGGGCCAAGGAAGGTAAACAATTTGTAGAAAATATTTAAACTTAAAAATAGTGGTGTGGTTGGGGATTAATGACTTTGGGAGTTAACATTGAGTATTAATGAGGATGTGCACATGGGGGGCGGGGAGGGGAGTGGGGTGGGGGGTGGGGGGTTGGGTCAGGGTTATGTTTTGATGATTATCATCTTAAATTTTTTGATATAATTTATGAAGGATGTATAATCATGATAAAATGAGTGAAAGAGCTAGACATGTGTATATACTCTTTGCTGTTATGATTTTTTTATTAAGATGACGTAGGGGAGACTTAATATTCATAATGGGCGCATGTTTAGGGGAAGTGTGTTCATATGTTTAGAGAGATACAAGTGCTTAGTGTTTAGTAATCTCATGAGTTTGAAATTATAATGATCAATTAATGAGAATGATTAACTCATATTAACATTGTCAATCCTTTATTGGCTATAGGTTGCATGATATAATCATCATTGACATAAACATTCATCATGACATATTGCATTTTTTATTAAATAATAATAAGCTATAAGGCCTTACTTCCAATTTGGGTGTGTGACCTTTGATTGACCTTCGGTCATGTGTTTGGTAATCAAAGACCATGGGCATGGAGAAAAGCTGTGATGATTCTAGCTTTGGTTACCCTTTGGTCAAGGGCTTGGCGCCCATAGTCAAAAGCTCTTAGGTTAATGACCTAATGTAGCCGAGTTCAACAAGGAGTTTGGTCGCTCGTTCGGCAACTAAAGGTATCTTCAACGAAAAATTTGAAAACTGATCGAGGAGTTTAGAAGCTCACAGTGGATTGGTGAAGTTTGAAATGATGGTTTGCAGGCATTCACTCATAGTTCGGTAGTCGAAGTTGACATGACTAATTTAAGTGATCATTCGGCTAACGATTGCTCGATCGTTCGACAACCACTTGATCTGGAAGAGTGGCAAAAAGTAGCTGTTTGAGAATGTAAAGTGGAGGGATTTAATTCCAATGACTCTATTTTGAGGAGAGACTTGAAAAACCCTATAAATAGGGCTTTGGGGAGTTACAACCCTCTTGAAGCCTAGAATCTTTTGGTAGGAATTAGGAAGCTCAAGCTTTTGTGTAAATTGGTGTAGTATTTAACTTGTATTCTTAGGTAATTCATTGTGTAAACCAAGGAGAGATCTTGTATGTGAGGCATTGCACAAGATGTTGAGCTGGATTGTAAATTCTCGAGGTGTTGAGAGTACGTGTGTGAGCCTAGGCCTTAGAGGAAGATGTGCTAGGAAGAGGAGATTCCCTTGGGTCAAGTAGGGGTGCTCAAAGCTCGTTTTGACTTGATTTGGTTTGGTATTCAACTCAAAAAGCCCAACTCAAAACTTAATTTGATATTAAACGATCTAGGCCTCAGCTTGTACTACACAACTTAGTTCGACTTGAAGGTCGATATTTTATATAAGGAATAAGATTTTAATCATATTTATCTTAAATTTCTTTATATAGATATAACCAAATTATAAAGTATCATTATATGATATCAAATTTAAATAATTTTATGCATAATTAAATTATCTTTTATGCATAATTATGTCAAACTTGAGGTAGTTTAATTATATATTAAATTTTTGTATGACTTATCCAAAAAATCATCATCAATAAATATGAATTAAGCTAGCTCGAACTCAACTAGAACTCGAATCAACTTGAATACTTTTTAGCTAGACACAAACTCAAAATCAAACAAACCGAGCTTGAGTTGAGCAAAATTCAACTCAACTCATCCGATAAGTACCTTTAGCTTAAGGTGTGAGCTTGTTAAGGGAGTGTAGTTTCATAGTGGTTGTTCTAAATCTGTTTGGAGTTGGTTATAAGACTTCTTCACACTTGAAAGGTGTTTGAGAAGGAAGACTTGTAGCTCACAAAAAACCTTCGCACTCGTTGTCGGAGAAGGAAGGCTTGTTAGAGGCTCTACGGGTGTTGGAGTGCAAGCTTCCTTGGCAATTATGGAGTGCTTGAGAAGGAGGGTTTGTGGGTGCAAGATTCTTTGTTGCTTGATACTTGTGAAAGAAGTCTTGAGTTGCTTGTAAGTTGTAAGTTTCCATAATGAAGCTACGAAGACCTATACACCAAAGGACTTTGTGAGTTAGAAGAGAGGGCAGACCAGTTGGAAACCACTTTAAAAATTTGTTTGTATCCTCTTTCTTGTGTGCTTATACTCATTTGATTACTCACTTGTTTACATACTTGCTTAACTCCCTTGTGTTTGACTTGTTCGCTATTGGGAGTTAAAATATCTATAAGTTCTAGGCCATCTCACTACTTGTTGGTTTGATTTGTTTACCACCACAAGTAATTATTTGGAATAAAACATGTTGTGACTCACACACCACTTAATTAATTGAGTTCATGTTATAAGTTACTTGATCATCTATCACTTGTGCTTAACTTAATTATCTACTCGTGACTATCCTTTCCTTGCCAGTAATTTGTTTACATCATTTTTACTTATACTCGCAATCTTTATAGGGCCCTAAGGATTGTAGGGAGCTAACTATCTTGATTGTGTGTTTGTAATCAGCTCTTCCCGCATTAGGTGCACCTTCAGGCTCATGGCTTTGGAATTAACCTTGGGAGTTAATGGGGTTGGAGTTAGGTGAGGTTCTTGCTCAAGTGTAAGAGGAATGGAAGGTTGGGGCATGCATGACCACATCTCCCTCTTCCTCTTCCCTCTCCTCCTCTTCCTCCCTCTCCATATCTCATAATTTTTAGTTAGTCTTCCGGTTAATCACTTCTATTTATTCTAGTTTTATAATTGATCATGGTATACATCACTTTATTTAGTTTATGAAGATTAAACTTATTTAATCGGAAATGCCAAAATAATACAAAATTACTTGTATATGCAATAGAAAAATGAATCTTTGTCCGGATAAAATTACAAATTGGAAATTATCCAAGTCCTTAGGTTAACGAGATCACCAGAGTTATCTCACACAAACAAGTCAAACTTTTGTCTCGTTATGATTGGAGACACACACACACACACATGCACACACACACACCACACACACACACACACACAC
>JAVDBV010048087.1:0-39876 GCA_032619315.1 Piper longum | reverse complement strand
AATAATAATAATAATAATAATAATAATAGTAATAATAATTATAAATCCTGTTTTAAAAAAGAAAATTTTTATTTCATTTTAATTTATTTTTCCCCAAAAGTACATGATCTTGTAGGAAAAGTAGTTGTAAAACCCCAGTTTTGGGTTAGAATTTAACCGCTTGTTGCATGTCTAATTTAGGCACATTTTGAGTCAATTCGTGTCAGTTTAGCTTTCGTGTAACATCCCATTTCTGCCTCGAGGGCAGGTTGAAGTGCAAAAGCAGATCTTAACTCTTAAGGAGGCTTAAGATCGATAACCTTTACTAGATTTCATATCAAGCATGTTGAATTTTTGTACATAAGACTCAAAGTTTCTAACATGAGCAGGAATGGTAGGATGCAAAACCCAAGCTTCATGTTAGGGTTTTACTTGCTTGTTCTTTTGCTCAGTTAGAGCGAGTTTCGAGTAAGTTCAGCTTTGAGACCATGAGTATGAGGCCCAACTAGCTATATAAGCATGTTATGGAGGTCGAGTATTCCAGATATATAGATGATAGCTTTAGTTATGATACAGCAGAGCAAGAGTTATCAGCAAATATAACACCCAAATCCAATACACTCTCAAACCGATTAGGAATGTTATGGGTCATCTAATTAAGTCGGTCAACCCAAACCTAATCAGAATGGATCTGCTCTCAGTGTTTTAATATGGAAGATAAATATCGTTATGAATATAATGAATTTTGCTTGGATTAACCCTCGGCTACCCGCTCTCTTTTTTTTTTTTTTTTTGCTAGAGGTTACTAACCTCTTTTATTTCAAACATGTGGAAGCCCATTGCTTCGTCTTGTGCTTACCGGTAGAGAATCTTTGCCTCATCTTTTTTTTTTTTTTTTTTTTTTTTACAAAGCAATGTACAAGGAGAATCCACAATCTACTCAATCGCCACTCTATGAAAAGCAACACCCCCAACCATAGTACTAAAAGTTCCATCCTTGTTAGAATTTAGAACGAATTCAAAATACTAGGGTGCTAGGACTCAAGCAACAAGATATCTTTTTAATAAAAAGGCTAAGGCTAAAAATAAAGGTAATCAAACAAACACGTATAATAAAGACCATGAAATTGTGTTTAGTGGATAATTCATATTGGGTAGGCTTCAAGAAAGGTCTACATTAATCAAAAAGAACCACCTATATCATTTTCCATATACATGGCAAGCCAAATATTTTGCCTCGAAAGTCGATAGGATAAATTCTAAAAGTTATAACCATCATGTACAATCCTTATTGCAAAATATTCATTGAAATCATCTAAACCAAAGGATTGTAAAAATAATATAAGATAGAGAATTAAGTCTCAAATGCAATCATTTACTTAGTTCATCCTTCATATCAATTAATCAAGTTTTCCCAAGAAAAGTAAAACTAATTCACATGTATCTATCATTGAACCAAGAGACTAATATACTATTGCATAATAAAATTTTTATTCTAACTATATTATATATATATATATATATATATATATATATATGCATATCTTAAATCAAAACATGAATCGAGCATGAACAATATACACAAAATTAAGACATCCCCCCACATTTAAACTAAACATTGTCCTCAATATTGAACAAAATTAAAAATAAAGAAGTGAAAGAGAACTCCCTCAATCAATTTGGTGGATCATTATCATGAATAACTGAATTTGCACTTAACTCAGTCTTGGGTTGCCTCCCAAGAAGTTCTTGGTTTAAGGTCTACAACCAGACGCCAATTTCTCATTCTTTGTTTAATGTGATGGAGGACTTCCAAAGTTTTTCCCCTTCATAGTAATATTTTAGTCTACCTCCATTAACTTTAAATAATCGATCTCCTTGTTCAATCCTCATTTCAATTGCACTATGTGGAAAAACTATTTGTACTATGTAAGGACCAGACCATCTTGATTTCAATTTTTCATTGAAAATTTTCAACCTTGAATCATATAACAATATCTTTTGTTAACGAGAAAATAGTTTAGAAGCAATTCTTTGATCAAGACATGCTTTGAATTTCTCCTTATAAATCTTGGCATTTTCATAAGAAGCTCTCCTAATTTCTTTTAATTCAATAAGTTGTTGTAGTCTCATTTTCCCACATGCTACCTAGTCAAAATTCAATTCCTTAATAGCTCAAAAAGCTTTATGCTCTAATTCTAGGGGAAGATGACAAGCCTTTCCAAACACTAATCGATAAGTGGATATGCCAATTGGTGTCTTCAAAGCTGTTCTATAAGCCCATAGAGCATCATCTAACTGAATAGACCTATCCTTTCTATTATCTTTTACTATCTTCTCTAGAATTTTAAGGATCTCTCGATTGGATACTTCAGCCTGGCCGTTAGTTTGTGGATGGTAAGCGGTGGCAACCTTATGTTTCAATCCATACCTAGCCAATAAAGCTTCAAATTGCCTATTGCAAAAGTGAGACCTCACTAATGATTGCCCAAGGTATATAAAGATATTCTTCTTTAAAAACATAACCACCACCTTGGTCCCATGCGAAGGTATAGCTACTGCTTCAACCCATTTAGAAACATAATCTACAGCTAAAAGAATATAAGTGTTAGAGTTTGATGGAGGAAAAAGACCAATGAAATCTATACCCCGTACATCAAAGAATTCTACTATAAGAATAGAGTTAAGAGGCATTTCATTTTTCCTTGACAGATTTCCAGCCCTTTGACAATGATCACATCTCTCAATAAAATGTCTTGCATCTTTAAATAGTGTAGGCCAAAATAATCCAGATTGGAGAACTTTCATCGTTGTCCTAGTGCTTCCAAAGTGCCCGCCATAATCTGTTGAGTGACAGTAATGAAGTATGGACTCCTTTCATCTTCTGGTATACATCTTCTTATCATCTCATCAGCACATTGCTTGAAGGGAAGAGGGTTATCCCAAAAATATGACTTAGCCTCATAAAGAAATCGTTTCTTTTGTTGAAAGTTGTTGAAAGTTCAAGTCCAGTGGCATCTTGCCACTCACCAAGTAATTTGCTAAATCAGCAAACCATGGGAAAACCTCATTCACAAATGGATCATTCTTAACGTTGTGTGTTTGGCTCAACCGAGAAAGGTGGCCCACTACAACATTCTTGCTTCCTTTCTTGTCTTTAATCTCCACATCAAATTCTTGGAATAAAAGAACCCAATGGATTAGCCTAGGTTTGGAATCCTTCTTAGACAAAAAGTATTTTAGTGCAGCACGATCACTGTATACAATAACCTTTGAACTTAGCAAATATGATCTAAACTTATTAACAACATGCACTACTGCTAACAATTCATTTTCAGTTATAGTATAATTGTGTTGAATATCATTCAATGTCTTACTAATATAGTAGATAACATAGAAAAATGTTCCCTTCCTTTGGCCTAATACAACACCTATTACGTGATCACTGACATCACAAAATAATTCAAAAGGTCGTGACTAATCCGGTGCAATCACAATGGGAGCTGAAATTAATTTTTGTTTCAAAGTCTCAAAAACTTTCAAACATGCATTATCAAAATAAAAAATTGCATCTTTTTCTAGTAACACATAAAGGTTTTGAGATTTGAGAAAAACCTTTTATAAACTGTCTGTAGAATCCCGCATGTCCTAAAAAACTTCTAATTTCTTTCACCGATGTAGGAGGTGAGAGCTTCTCTATAGCTATAACTTTTGCCTTGTCTAATTCAAGTCCTTTGCATGAAACTTTATGTCCTAAAACTATTCCTTCATGTACCATAAAATAACATTTTTCCCAATTATGAACAAGATTATTGTCTTGACAACGTTTAAGAACACAAGATAAAATAGATAAGTAGTCATCAAAAATCTCTCCAAAAACAGTAAAGTCGTCCATAAATACTTCTAGGTCATGTTCAATTATATCAATAAAAATGGCCATCATGCATCTTAGAAATGTAGCGGGAGTATTACACAAGCCAAAGGGCATTCGCCAAAAAGAAAAAGTGCCATAAGGACAAGTGAGCGTTGTCTTCTCTTGATCCTCAGGTGGTAATCTGATTGTAACCTAAATATCCATCAAGAAAACAAAAGTAAGCATTCCAAGCTAATTTATCAAGCATTTGATCAATAAAAGGAAGAGGAAAGTGATATTTATTTGTAGCCTTGTTGAGCTTCCTATAGTCCATGCACACACACCATCCCGTGATGGCTCTTGTAGAAATCAGCTCATCTCTCTCATTCTTTACCACACTTATACCTCCTTTCTTTGGTACACATTGTACTGAACTTACCCAAGTGCTATCAGCAATGGGATATATCACTCCGGCATCCAACCACTTAATAATTTCCTTCTTGACCACTTCTTTCATGTTGGGGTTGAGTTGTCATTGGTGCTCTACAGTTGGACTGCATCCATCTACTAAGTTGATCCTATGCATACAAAAGGATTGATCGATGCCTTTTATATTTGCTATAGTCCAAGCAATAGCTGACATGTGATCCTTTAGTATTCTAATCAGCTTCTCTTCCTCCAACATAGTTAGCTTTGAAGAAGTAATAATAGGAAGAGTGTCATTAGGCCCTACGAAAGTATACTTGAGAAGCTTTGGAAGTTGTTTTAACTTCAAAATAGGTGGTACTTCAACTGATGGCAGCAATCTGCTGAATGGGAGATCTAAAGGTTCCACAACTCCAAATTTCCTATGCAAGATCGGTTGCAAATCTAATACTTTAACCATCTCTTCCACATAAATATCTTCTTCACAAAGAGAATTTAGGGCTTTATGTAATGAATCACTCAACTGATCCCCTTTGTACGTTATTTTATCACATAGTTCAATTCTAAAATAATCATATGTTGTATCCAGGCAATTCATGGATTTAAAAATATTGTATGTGGCATATTCATTGTTTACCATAAATGTAAGTTTTCCAGTTGCCATGTCGATCAGTGTTCTCCCAGTTGCCAAGAAACCTCTGCCAATAATGAGTGGTATATCGTCATTCCTCCCTTCCATTTCGAGCACTACAAAATCTGCAAGAAAGATAAACTTTTTAAACTTTATTAAAACAACTTCAATGACTCCTTTAGGATATACCAATGATCGGTCAGCCAACTAGAGTATGATGTTGGTAGGAGCAATATCCTTGATTCCTAACCTTTTGAAAACACAAAAATGCATAAGATTAATGCTAGATACTAAGCCACATAAAGCATTACAATGAATGTTTCCTCAAATTAAACATGGAATCACAAATTTTTCTAGGTCTTTTATCTTAAGAGGTAGTTTTCTTTGGAGGACAACACTACATTCCTCTGTAATGGCCACAACTTCATTGTCATTACTCTCCTTTTTTTGCTATAATATCCTTCAAATATTTTACATAACTTGGTATCTGTTCAAGTACTTCAGCGAAAGGTATGTTAATTTGTAATTTCTTAAATATATCAAGAAATTTTTTGAAATATTTTTCATCACTTTGTTTCCTCAATCTAGAAGGAAATGGTACTTGTTTTTCGACCTCTTCTATATGTACCTCATTTTTTTCTTTTCCTTTGCTTCCGAGTAAATTAACCAATGTATTGGATTCATGTTCATTGTTTGGCTTTTTATCTTTTTTCTTAATTTCATTGGGCTGAACTGGTTCTTGTAAAGTAATACCACTTCGAGTTGTTATAGCCTTGCAATGCTCTTGACCAACTTTCCTTGGTTGGTCTGGTTGGCTAAGGAGTACACCCTTGGGTCGCTCACTTGGTTCCATGTTTAATTGCAACATAACTTGTTGCATAAACTATTGTTGCTGTTGCTATTGATTCTACATAAATTGTTGCATAGTTTATTGCATAGATTGAACAGTTGGATCAAATCCAGTTGTTGTGGCTGAAAAGGAAATGAAGGGGGTCGAGAATGTTGTGATGGTGGTGGTGGATTATTGAGAACAAATGCCAATTGTGGAGAATTATTCCATAAAAAGTTTGGATTATTACGCCAGCCTGCATTGTATGTATTGGAAAAGGGATTGTTGTTCCTATTAAACCTGCCTATGTAATTAACTTGATCTGTTGTACATTGACCTGTAGAATGTCCTTGTCCACACAATTCACACATTGGCTCCACAGCCTTAACCTGTCCCTGCATATTAACATTTTGTACTTGATTAGTTAAAGCACTGACTTGAGCAGATAAAGCAGTAAGTGCATCTAATTCTAATACTTCGTTAATCCTCCTTTGGTGCCTTTCTTTTGTTGCATGATAGTTACTATGAACCATCAATTCTAGAAGTTGAAAAGCTTCATGTGGGCTCTTCCTAAGAAATGATCCATTCGCATCCGCATCAATTATGTTCTTTGTTTTCCCCAACAACCCGTTATAGGAAGTTTGGAGTTGCATCCATCTTTCTATACCATGGTTGGGATACTTTTTCAACAATTTTTTAAATCTTTCTCATGCTTCAAACAGAGATTCACCATCAAACTGTAAAAAATAAAAAAGTTTGTTACATAATCTAGCAGTTTTAGAAGGAGGGAAATATTTTAACAAAAAATTTTCAGACAATTCATCCCAAGTGCTACTTGAATCTAATGATGACAACCACTCATTCGCACTTTCTATTATTGAGAATGGAAATAAGCGAAGGCGGAGAGCGTCATTAGAGACATCGGGTTGCTTATACATATCACAAACAAATAAGAAATTCATGACATGCCTATTAGGATTTTCAGTAGGCAATCCACTAAATTGTCCTATAGTTTGTAACATGTTCAATAAAACTGGTTTAAGCTAGAAGTGGGTAGCATTCACTGGTGGTGCAATAATACTAGGTTGTAACTCTCTTACAAGATGTACAACCCAATCTTGAATTGCCCTATTGTCATCATTGGCTACTGCTACAATCAGTGTAAGTGGAAGTATTTGTTGTTACTGAGGGTCTTCTATTGCTTCTTATGCTCTTCTTCTAATGGCACACAAATTTCTCAAAGTCCTTTCAATCTCTGAATCACAAGAAAATAAGGATGACCGCGCTAATCAATGCACAAACAAATGACAACAAGGAAAAAGACAACAATATAGTATTTTTTTTTAAAAAAATAGACAATAAAAAAAAGAAAAAGACTAAAAATTCATCCTAAATTAACTAAGAAAATTCGATCTCCCCAACAACAATGCCAAAATTTTGTTTGAATAATTTTAATGACGTGCAAGTATACACGATCGATACAAGTAATATAATGATAAATCTAAGTATCGTCCCATAAAGAGATGAATTGTTTAAATTAATTAAAGTAAAAGAAATCAAAAGTAAAACAAAATTAATTGTTTCAACTAAGTAATAACTTTAAATGAAAGAAAAAATTATAAAGATAAAACTCGTTGTAGAGTCAAATTTCTCTTAACCTGAATTTAACCTTCATCACATCTTACTCTTATCTTTCGTTCTCTTGGATTGTCGATCTATGATAATTATCTTACATGGTGGCTCCCGCTCATGCTTCTATTATTTTGCCTCAATTTTTACCTCTTGGTGATAATTGATTAATAAACAAAATAATCCATTAAGATTTGCCTTACAATCGCATACCGTGTTGTGCATCTCCCGACCACAACGACTAAAAGTCACTTGTCGTATAATGAATTACGAATGGCTAATCTAATTAATTTCTCTCAAAATCTAATTAAATCTCACGATCTAAGAAATATTCGATCAATCTATTCTTAGTGTTAAGAACATGATAATTCAAACATTCTAATTAAATAAAAGAGTAAGAAGTTGAAATGAATCTGATTAAACTATTTTAAGTTCCATTCTTCTCTAGAACGAAAGAAAGGATTACACTATAATTAAAATAGAAAACAATATACAAAATAAACTAGTTTTCATTATGAAAGAAAAAGAATCACAAAAACTAAACTATTTCTTCCACTAAACTCCTAAGCTGAGAGATAAAATATCTAAAACAACAAATGACCACTCCTTTATATAGAAGATGAGATGACCATTAGATATATGAATTTAAAGAGGGTGTTCACAAATCAACGTAGTGTAATTAATTATAATGTCCACTCAAGTCTTTAATTTTTCAGTCTACTCAAATGTCTCATTGAGCTTTGTCAACACCATAAATTTTAGCCATCAACGGGTGAGGTCCAATGCTCTAACCGACAAAAACTAAGCTTAATTTGCTTCATATTTTTCTGTATTAAAACATCAAAATTAAGCATATCTCATAAAATATTAATTAACTAGAATAAAATGAAAAATATCACCTAATTAATAACATTTATTCCCGGGAAGTACAAAATCACATTAAAAATATGGGTATATATTTTATAATTTAAATGCTTAACAATGGCTCATAAAATACGGTCGGCCTCAGCTCATCAAATGTGTTCTGAAACTAACTCGACTGGAAATAGTAATCGACCCAACCTATTAGTGACTATAAAACCGTGACTCGGGTCGTAGGGTTAGATCGTGGTCTTTATAGCATTTAGTATCCGTTTGGGTTTTTCCAAAGTACCTTTTTTCCATGCATCATAGGGATTTTAGACTACTGGACTACCCCTGTGGGTCCAATTTGATTTAAGTCTTAGATTTTCATCCAATCGAGATCAGGGTTTTGATGCTCAGTAAGCTTTCTTGCCTCGATTTCCAACCATAGAGACACTTTCAAGCTTCGAGTTAGTTTCGACTTTGGTCGACGTCGATCAGAGCTTTTTAGCCTAAATACATTATATGTACCCTATGCGGTCCCCATCGAGCCTGCGAATTGTCAGACGACCAGATCTCTCCACGTGGCAAGATCTGAGTGGTACACAGAAAACCCTAGCATTGCCTCTCATTTTTTTGGGAATTTCTCATGATTTTGGAGGAATTTTACTATTACCCTGCCGTCACTTTGGGCTACAGCTAACGACTTCCTGACCTAGCCCTAGCATCTTGACCAGCACAGACCACCTCGTAGCCAAGAATTGATCCATACCTGTCACCATCATCAGTGCCACTACATTCGTTGCTTGCTAATTTTCCATCGCCGTCATTCGTGCAATTTTTTACCATCAGCAAGCCACCTCTTGCTGATTTGACTACCCATGGGCCTTGATCGTCGATCACCATAGCCATCACTTCCGTCTCAATGTCCTTTGTCAATCACGACTGGCGGCCGCCAACGCTGCACTGCTGTTGTCTTTTTCCTGCAATATGCAGCCCTGTCGACCTGTTTACCTTGTCGTGATCTTGTTTATAGTTCAAGCCTATTTGTCATTGTGTCTGTAATTGTGCCCACCTGTCCTTATTTGTGTCCGTCTAACAAACCCAACCCACTATTTTAGTTAACGCAAACCAAGTTAACTCAGCCTGAGTCGGATCCGTTCAGCCTAGTTGACCTAGTTTAGCCCAATTGACTCAATTGCCTTTTTTAGCTATTTATCTACCGTTTTCAGTAATTTGAGACTTCTTAAATTAGGTTAGATGCATATTCACACATTTTGGCATATTTTATTGTTATGTGTATTTTCTTTATTTATTAATAATTGTTTAAATAATTTATTTATTTGTTATTGTTTGTTTCTTGTTATTTATATATTTGTTGATTATGATGCATTTTTATATAGCTATTTATTATTATTAATGATGCAATAACTTATTCATATTATTCTTAATCATGTTTATCTTATATAATTTGATTAATTAATTAATTGATTAATATTTATTTACTTGCACACTTGTTATTATTTACTCTTGTTTAGGCATGTTTATATATTTGTAGAGGAAAGGTAGGGAAAGAGAGGGGAAAGGAAGGGGGGGAGAAGTTAGTCAGAGGATGAGGAGAAATTGGCTGGACAGCAGTGACCGGCGACAACACTCCAAAACAAAGAATATGGAGGAGGAAGGGTAGCTAAGAGGGATGGGTAGGAGGTGAGGGAGGCGGATAGCGGCTCGGTGGCCAGCGGTGGATTCCAGCGATAGAGCGTCAAAAGAAGGGGAGTTGTCGGTTGGTTGATCGTCAAGGAAAAGAGAGAATAATCGGGAAGAAGATTATAATACAAGGGTAATTTTATAATTAAAACTTGACTCGCTCTCATTTGAGTCAATAATTATAAATAATTTCCAAAAAATACAAAATAAAATAAAATAAAATACCTTAAAATAACATAATAGTGTCCTAACACGAATGATATGTTATACACCTACTAGATCACCCAAAATAATAAAGAACACGTCTTAATGCAATAAATAGCCAAATTCTAATTATACGGTCTACTAAAAATAAAAAAATTGTGCGTACTCCCATATTCTCTAAGAACTCATTCTGTTGTTGCCCTACTGATGTTATCATTATATACTTGTACATACATGACCCTTATAACTCATAAAACACGGCCGGCCTCGGCTCATCAAACGGGTTCTGAAACTAGCTCAACTAAAAATAACAGTCGACCCAACCTCTTAGTGACTATAAAATCGTGACTCGGGTCTTAGGGTTAGATCGTGGTAGTTATAGCATTTAGTATTCGTTTCGGTTTTTTCAACGTACCTTTTTTTCATGCATCATAGGGATTTTGGACTATCGGGCTACCCTTGTGGGTCCAATTTGATTTAGGTCTTAGATTTTCATCCGATCGAGTTCACGGTTTAGATGCTCATTAAGCTTTCTTGCCTCAATTTCCAACCATAGAGCCACCTTCAGACTTCGAGTCAGTTTTGACATTTGTCGATGTCGATGAGAGCTTTTTAGCCTAAATATATTGTATGTATCATATGCGGTCCCCATCGAGCCCACGAATTGTCAGACGACTAGATCTCTCCACGTGGCAAGATCTGGGTGGTACACAGAAAACCCTAGCATTGCCTCCCATTTTTTTGGGAATTTCTCATGATTTTGGACGAATTTTACTATTACCCCTACTATCACTTTGGGCTACCTCCGGCAACTCCTTGACCTAGCCCCGGCCTCCGGACCAGCATCATTGTGACCACTTCGTAGCCGGCTATTGATCCATACTTGTCACCATCATCAGTGCTGCTACATTCGTCACTTGCCGATTTTCCACCATCGTCGTTCGTGCCATTTTCTACCATCAGCAAGCCACCTCTTGCTGATCTGACCACCCATGGGCCTTGATCGTCGATCACCACAGCCATCACTTCTGTCTCAGTGTCCACTATTGATTGCGACCGGCAGTATCCAATGCCGCACTGCCGTCGTCTTTTTCCTACAATGGGCACTGGTGACCCTGTTGCGATCCTGTTTGCAGTCTGAGCCTATTTGTCCTCGTGCTTATAATTGTGCTTGCCTGTCCTTGTTTGTGTCCGCCCAACAAACCCAACTCACAATTTTAGTTAACCAGAATTGAGTTAACTCAGCCTGACTCGGATCGATTGAGCCTTGTTGACTGAATTCAGCCTAGTTCACTCGGTCGCCTTTTTCATCTATTTGTCTACTATTTTCGGTAATTTTAGACTCCTTAAATTAGTTTAGATGCATATTCACACATTTTGGTATATTTTGTTGTTATGTGTATTTTTCTTTATTTATAATTAATTGTTTAAATAATTTATTTATTTATTATTTTTTGTTTCTTGTTATTTATATATTTTTCAATTATGATGCTTTATTACTTAGCTATTTATTATAATTAATGATGCATTTACTTATTCATATTATTCTTAATCATGTTTATCTTATTTAATTTGATAAATTACTTATTTATTTATTATTTATTTACTCGCACACTTGTTACTATTTACTCTTGTTTAGACGTGTTTATATATTAATAATTGTATTAATATTATTCATGATTCATTATTATTAATTATTTATTATATTATTTATTTATTTATCAATTTAGTAACTCGTATATGCATTAATATTTACTCTCGTTTTGTAGCATATTTATTTAATTTTAATTATATTATTATCATTATTCATGAATAGTATTTTATTTATTTTTACATATTTATTATTCATCTATATATTCATGATTTTATTTATTTATTTATTAAATGTGTTTTATTTATTTAATTAATTATTTTCATGAGTGTTTAATTTATTATTTACTAGTTTTATTCTTGTTTTATATTTAATAGAGTACCTATTACTTTATTTACTGTTCTTTTATTTATTTGACTAGTTTTATCTACTTGTGTGTGCCTCATTTTACATGCTAAGCGTTAAGTTGTGGTTCTATTTAGCATGATCCCAACATATATTACTTACTGAGACAAGATCTTATTTATTTATTATTGGGAATAAAATATAGATTTTTAACTTCGATAAACTACCTTTAAAGAAATAACTTGTACTTATTATTTTATGTTGTGGGTCGAGTCGTTATTTGAGACATTTAGTTGAAAAGTACCATTGGATTGTAAACTCGAATAAACCATCATCAAATCATGAATAGACCACAAGGCCGCCATTTAATAGTAAATTTATTTTTTTCATATATAGTAATAAAGATTTTATTGAAAAAATTATCTTGCTAACAAATAGGGTGTTAAATCATTGACATAAAACAAGCAATGGTGGCATTCTCAAAATTTGGACGTGGACTTCCATACTTAGAAACTAACCTTAAAATTTAATTTATGATGATGAAAATTCTTAAAAAATCACATATGAGTTACGTGAGACCTTACTCGTTTTGTAATAACAATTTAATCATCATTATTAAATTAAATTAGATGGTTCGAGCCAACTGATATAATCAGTTATAATGTTGAAGGAAAGTAGGTTAAAACCCTAGGTTCACTTAGCTTGATAAATGGTGACTTACTATGAAATCACAAAATTTTAAAAATGAATTTTTTAATAGAAAAAAATCAGCTAATGCATGCCACATCTGGATGAGTTTCAAGGTCTAATTTGGTTGGACCTAACCCAAGCCACCTTGACGCAACACTTCGGAGACAAGTCCAAAAGTTGGCTCGTGGAGGAATGAACCTTGTTATCCAGTGTCAGAATTAAGTTGTATGTGATAATATGTAAGGGTGTATGTGTTAAATATATGGGGAAGCCCAATTGGTGGTTATGGGTGATTACAAGTATTTAAGAATATATTTGGGAGGGTATAAGTTATTAGGATTAAATTTCTTCTGGATGTGATCACGTTATTTAATGAAAGTATGTGAATATTGGCCTAGGTAAGTGAAGGCTTATCTATAAAAGAGCTCATGAGCTCTTATAAACTATAGTATTAGTAACAATTCATATACAAATGTCAACAATAATCTTGCCATACATCTAAATCATATGGTTGTATTTTTTGTGACCAACAAAATTACCTCATTGTACAAGTATTCTTTCGACCTAATGACTCACATTAAGTTTAGTTGACATGTCCGTTAATACTAATTTTTCTCATAAATAATAAGATATTGAAGATCTTGAATTTATATTTTATTCCTTACTATTGTTATTTGACGCATTGTTTGAAAGCGCTAATGCAAAATTTTTTTACTAGTTAAGTCAGCTTAGAGGACAGAAAAAAGAGTATCGTATAGTTGGTAACTTTTCTAATATTTAGTAATCATTGTATGATAATTATCTACTTGAGAAATATTTAGTGCTGACGTGGAACTTTATGTTATAATTTGAAGAAAGCATTGAATTACTCACTACTCTTTACTGCTACAATGTACTTAAGAATTTTAGCTAAATATTTTTGCGATATGGATTTCAATTCTAATATCTAAATAATGGATGTATTTGGGACGGAAAGGCGGTTGTAACACCAACAGGTTAAGGGGGAAAAATAAAGTGGACAAACTTTTTAAGGTGGTTAATTTTGGTGGGTTGTTATAAATTTCTTATAGGGACTCGAATGGCATAATAAGAGTAGTATCAGAACTAGGTAGGTTTTTGTGTATCTGCCTATACCGATTGTAAAAGTTTCTTCGTAAGTTTCGCTTTATGATCTAATGGGAGCTTGTCAATGATATGTGGATTTTGTCTGACGAAGGAGAGATTATTAGATGATCATAATTTCAGGGTCGTCCGGTTTATAAAGGAGAGATTGTTAGGTTTATCTCACTAGTTGAGGATGTTTGATGATAAACTAATAAAAAAACCTTATTTTTGAGATAATTTTTAAATTAAAAAAAAAACCCACATGGCCCGAATCTCTAACTACAGTTAGAAAAGTTGTGATAATCATTGTAAGAAAAGTTGTGTATCGTATAGTTGGTAACTTTTCTTACCTGAATCTCTAACTTTCGAAGTCCATGTTGTGTATCTCCTTACATGGTCAGCCACCATTCTCCATTGTCTCCTCCACCAGACTCGTGCTATTGGTGTCTTCACGGCAGACTCAGGTTGGTTGTTCTCCTACCAATGAAATATTTTGCTAACATTGATACTTCTTGTCTTTGAAGATGGACACACTATGAGCTTGATTGCTCCTTTTTGAGACCTAGACCTCGATTTCTCTCCATAATTGTGCTAGTGTTGAAGTCATCCCTGATAGAAGGAATGAGCACGGCCATCAATATGTGTAAAGAGAATCGGAATTAAGTATAAGGTGACATTAATGAAGAAAGAATTAGTGGTGTTATAAAAGCTAGAGGTGCAATTTATAGAGTAGAAGTGCATGCTATACTCTAGCTTTGAGAACCAGAAATGTCAAAACTATGTAGAAGCATACTACATATTTATAGAAGTAACCAATCAATCAAAGAGCATATATGGAATTTAAATATATATAGCCAAGAGACAAGAGACAGGAAGCATGAACTTTTACTCTCTACAAATTGCATCTCTTGGTTTCATTACTCCCCCAACTGCTTCCTTCATTGCGAGCCACTCTACTTATATCGACAATTGCCTTCTCTCACTACACATGGATGAGGACTGCGCACAAGTCCACTTTCGAAGAGAAGTCGAGGCTGAGAACTGCGCCTGACCAGAGCCTAGAAGTCCGGTCTTATAGTGTGGCCTCTTCGAAGGCAAGTGGTATTTGTTGGGTTAATCTCACATCCCATTTTGAGGGAACCGGTGACTTGTATATAGACTAATAGGAAAGCTTTAATTTTTAAGCTAGGCTTTGGTTTAAGAGAGGTTCATGACCTATTACAAGTCACTTTTGAGGTCCGAAAGGCCCAACAAGTGGTATCAGAACCAAGGTTGGTTTTGGTGTTGCCTAGATTAGCCACACGATTTGTCGGCCGGTTCGAATTTGTGTCTCCCGATTTATCGGTCGGTCTGAAGTTGGCCCGAATTAACATCATCTAGAATCTCACCAAGACATGTTGCCTCCGTATGTGATGAGGGGGAGATGATTCGGGTGCTGTGATGTGTGAAGGGGAGAATTGTTGGATTAATCCCACATCCCATTTGGAGGCAACCGGTGACTTGTATATAGGCTAATGGGAAAGCCTTAATTCTTAAGCTAGACTTTGGATTAAGAGAGGCCCATAAACTTATTACAAGTCACTTTTGGGGCCCGAAGGGCCCAATAAGATGTCGATAATAATGGAATCAATAAGTAATTTTATTACTATGGCACGAAGTCCTGTTTATAGTGTGGCTTCTCCAATGATGTGGTACTAAAGTTGAGGACATTAATTGTACCGAGACTGATGGATACGATAATGAGCAAGGGTGGTCAGTTGACCTTGCATGGAGATCTACAGCAGGGACTCTGAAAGTAGAGATTCAGTTGAGTAATCGATCCAGAATGTTTTCTGCTACTATTGCGAACTTGTCCAAAATATTAACATAATGTATGGGATATGTAAAGTATATACCGTTAATATTATTGAATAACAGACATTGGAAGTAGGAAATTATTAACGGATTTCCCTAGTAAGAACCATGTTTTGATGATAACATTAGTTTGAATAATTTGTTAATAGTTTTTAAGCGTCTTACGGGAAGTCAAGTAATTTAATTATTTAAAATATAACAGTAAATAATTATTTTTATTTTTTTCTGTTTTGAGGTGGTCATATTGGTCTTCGTACTTGGGTACATAGGCACGCGGCAAGTTTCGACGATATAAATGCTAAAAAGCTTAAGTGTTTAAAATCACAAGGATAGTAAAAATTCCAGGCTTGGTAGACTTTTGTTTCCAACTAGGTGCAAGCATCACGTTTAGGTGGACTTTCTTCTTCATTATTTTTTGTTTATGATTTCTTGTGTTTATTGATTATATGATGAGGTAAATTTATAATCTAGAATTTAAATGGATTTTAATTGCACAATTTAATTATATTTATTATTCTTTTTATTTGATAAGCATTGTTGGATTGTTCCCTTTGTTTGGAGAGAAGAGTTAAATTGGATATAATCTAAGTAACGTACAATTGGTGTATACGTTAGGAATACCTCTAATAGTATGCAATCTATATAGACATATATTGGTTGAGCTAAGATAAGTTTAATTTGCTGCTAGTAGAAAATCATAAATAATTAAATCTTCCATGGACAACCCATGTTTTTAATTGGTAGAAGAAATGATAGATGGCTTAAGACAAAACAAATAAGTGAAATTGTCAGTCATAGGAATTTATCATCTCAAAATTGAATCAAATTCTCAATAGTTAGTTTAGTTGATAGATTAGAAATAGCTTAAATAAACAAATCAATTTTCAATCTATAGCTACCGTAATTAAATTTAGTTGAATGAAAGTCGAATTATAAGTCGTAGCTCTCAATGGGATAATACTTCATATACTAATTTATTGCTTGTACAATCCGTACTCTAGCGTACACTTGCAAGGTTTAGAATCAATAATAATAGTATAAGGTTTAGAGACTCAAGGTATATCTCTGGCTATGGCTCTTAGCTCATTATTGGGATATCTGGTCAGCAGACTTAAATGAAGTAGTACGATTGGCTGGCGTTAATAAATAAATGATGACTTAAAATATATATAATTTTTATTTAATCCGTCACATTGATATCTTCTAAATTAGTTTCATGAAATGTTTTGCTACACTACTACATTACTATAATCTTGTAAATTTTTGGTTATATAGTCCACGGACTTTATTAAAATAGGAATGATATGAATCGAGGTCTCATAAAATATGATTTAAGGTTTTATGCATGTAAATTAATAAGCAAATGACGACTTTTAATTTATATAATATTTATTTAATCAGCCACATTGATATCTTCTAAATTAGTTTCATGAAATATTTTGCTACACTACTATATTGATATACTCTTATAAATTATGGTTTATAGTCAGCGGACTTTATTAGAAAAATAGGAATGATACGAATCGAGGTCTCAAAAAATATGATTTAAGGTTTTATGCATGTAAATTAATAAATAAATGATGACTTTACATATATATAATTTTTATTTAATCAGTCGCATTGATATCTTCTAAATTAGTTTCATGAAATATTTTGCTACACTAAAACATTACTATACTTCTGTTATCACAGTCAAGTTCGAGTCTATACCCAATTGCCAGCATGTGTTACTCGAGATAATGAGACTGTAGTGGTTTCACAATAAGAGGGGTTAGATATGCACAAGGAAGAAGAGAAGTGAGATTATTTTTTGCCATGATTTGTGGAGAAACGTTACGGGTGGAGTCCATGGAAAATTCGGAATGGGGAGAGTCGGAGTCGAGGAGCAGAAGAGGTGAGGAATAGAGAAAGAGCTGCCGGACAGGGAAGGAGAGGCCCCGCCGGAGCCCTGTCCAGATCCCACTGGCGATTCACCACCACCGGCCCTCGCTTCCGTGATCCGTTCCCGCCAGCCAGAGCCTCCCCTGGAGCTGCGGACGACGAGGAGAAAGGTCACACAGCTGATCATTTTCGCAGGTTTTGAGCCCCAGTTGGCAAAACTTTTCCGGCCAGACAACGGTGTCCCGACCAGACCGAGAACCCCGACGTGAAGATCACACACCCATCTCCTGTCCCAGGCCTCTAAAAGCCGCAGCCGACCCATGCCGTCGCCGGAATTTCGCTGTGAATCATCCCGCCAGAGCAAGAAGACAGGAGAAAGTTGCCGATTTCCAAGCCACCCTCCGGCCATCCAGTGTCGACCCCGGCCACGGAATCACGTCCGAGAGATTCATCTTGCTTCTGGTGACACAAGAAGACCAAGCCCCGCTGCCAACGACGTCGCTATTCACCGGAAATCCCCCGGAACTCCCGGCGATATAACCATCAGCAGGAAAATTTCTGGCAATCCTGCAGCAGTCCAGCGCCGTTCTCCGGCGACCAAACCACTGGGCTCCTGCTCTCCTCTACCGGGTCACTCGATCTGGGTGGTTTTGGCCGACCTCTGCTGCCAGAATCGTCGCCGCCGTCGCTGCCAAGTTGCACCCTGCCTGCATTCAAATTAATTTAACCTTTAAATAGAATGAAATATAATACCACAACTATATATAATCTTACAAACTAAATGTTATCTAATAACTGACGGTTCAAATTTTGGATAATTGGTACCATTTAATTGATGTCGAGGAATATTCAAAAAGTTATTTCGAGAATGGATCTCGGATCTCTGTTCGCCACGCGTCAGTCAGGCCCCCGCTTAGTGGACCGACTCCACTTGCACTGCTCGAACCGTGACCACTTGTCGTTGCCGCCGACAGACCTGACCGGCGTGGCTTGTCGATCCGGACCAGCCCGTTCGACCACGACCTGACTGCAACCTGCCAGCGTAGACTTGGTTCACCTTGCCCTGTCCGAGTAATTTGTGGACCCGACCCAGGTTCATTATTCTTGGTTCCGAAATTATTTGAGAGCCTTATGCCGTCAGATTGACGTGAAATTCAGTGTGTTATCTAATTTGGACGTTTTGGACGAAGTAGCGAGATTTATTTTACGTTGGAGTATCAGAAAGACCAGTGTTGAGCCTTAAAAGACGTGCAATATCCTGAGTGGACAAATTAAAAATTCGCAAAAATCCATTTATTATAAACTGTAAACAATCATAAAAATTTGCCGACACTCGTATTCGAATTAGATCTCATGGAACCACGTACATAACTTGTCATATGTACATTGTTTTTTTTATTATTGATAGATTTAAATCGTGATTTCAGTGGCAAGGGCACTTTGAGGCGAGCCTCCACTTAACTCACTCGGCACACTTGCGTCTCGACCTTCCATCGAGCCAGGGTGCGCAATTCCATGAACAAACATTTTCTTATATTTTTTTGTTAAAAAATTACTTGTATGCATGATTCCTAGCAATAAATGAATACAAGCAAGCATCAAAGCTTTCATAGTCTGACGATAAATGTAGCATATCTCACAAAATTTAGTGACAAACGACATTTTAATTGATAGCGGAAAAAAGATATAATAGACAGTTTAAACAGAAAAAAACGCTTAACATTGACCATTAGACTGTTTAAAGAGTAATTATCAATTGAAGAGTTAAAAATGATATATCATATGCTCATTTTACTAATCAATGATCAAATGCTTACTAGTAGGCTATAAATTGCGCGAGTACGCTAGCTCGTTCAACAGCATCGATTATAATTATTTACCATTTTATATATTTTATCACTACTCAGCCATTCACCAAATTTGTAAGGTTCTAACATAATTATGCTTTTTCTATTTAGCACTAGATGATTAGCCAATTAGTATATGCTTCACCATTTTATATATCATAAACCAATAATATTAAATAAGTTAAAATTACAAATATTTAAAATGATATCTCAGTCACAAAATATAAAATATTGCAACCCCAAACAATGATAAACTAGTGTTATAATTGGGAAATAAATAAATAAATAATTTTAATTTAATAATTTCATCAAAACAAGACATTGAAAGTCTTAAGATTGGGATTGTGAAAGAGATGAGTTTTATAGCTATAAATAAAGCGGTTAAATAATCTTTGGTTAGTTAAATCAATATAATGGTCATGTTAGAGCTTTTTGTCATTATAATTTATGTTTAAAGTCGGCTCAATTAAATTAGCTGAAATTTTTACCATTATTCTTATTTGGTGAATATGTACTCTAATGTTTTTGTTCCATTAAATTTGGAAGAGTTCTTAAATCAATAAATTGGATGATCATTTGTAACCCTGATAACCGATAATTTTTTATTTTATAATTGTACAGCATATGAAACTTTTTAACTTCAATTGATATCTCATTTGAAAGTGTATGCCAACTCGTATTTTTTCTTTGAGCCAATATATACGAACTATTTCTCTTATAGTTTTTATCAGCTACAACTTCTATATGTAGGGTGTTTATAAGTTTTAAAATCAATCTAACTCTTCTAACCCTTTTATCTTAATAACAATTATCGAAGTAATTGTACTAAAAGTTAATTTTAAAATTTTTATAAACTATTTTTTAAAATTCTAAAAATAAGTTAAGTTGATATCAGAAAAAGGATAAAAAATTATCAATCTCTTACTTATGTACTCTATTTTCTAATCCTCAATATGTAGGATACACTAAAAAGGTTTAAATTAAAGTAGTATTTCATATAAACAATATAAGGCATAATCCACATTAATATTTCTCTTGTTCTTTATGTTGTAATCACAAGTTCACAACATGGCTTATTAGTTAATTGCCTTTAGGAGGCAGGAAAGTCCACCAAGTTCAGTTCAGCTAAATCAAAGTGCAAACTGCAACTTCTGCTTTGCTCTTAAGGTAATTTTCCATGATGTCATTGGTAGAGATTTTCATTAGAGACTAAATCCAATTCTTGGCTTTGTTGAACTTTACATTTTCTCATGATTGATTTTAGCAAAAATTGATAGCAAGGGAAACCTAATATGTTTTAAATGACAAGCTGTAAAGCAATAGCTAATGGAACAAATAGTAAAGAATCTATTCAAGATAAAATTACCCAACAGATCACAATTATTTTGTAATGTTTAAGAAATATAATACGACAATCAATAGTACAAATAGAGAGGTCAGTATAAATAGAGAAAGATCAATTTTGAGCACCGCTGGATTAAACACCCCATTCATCAAGAGCTGATTAATAGGAAATTAGCGTACTATAAATGTTAGAATTATTTCCTCAAAACCGACTTGATGTTCTCTTTATCTTAATCTTAAACATATAATTTTATGTAGACATGATGGA
Organism: Piper longum; assembly: GCA_032619315.1. Lineage (NCBI taxonomy): Eukaryota > Viridiplantae > Streptophyta > Magnoliopsida > Piperales > Piperaceae > Piper > Piper longum. The sequence goes on along the minus strand of JAVDBV010048087.1, from coordinate 18,851 downwards.
ATCCCCAAAGTACAAGTGGTTTGAACTCTATTAACAGTTCAAATCTTTTCAAATAAAAAAAATGAATGTTTCTTCTCATAATTAAAAATAAAAAACGACCCATATGGGCTAGTTCTTCTTTGCAAGATATTGGCCATAGAAGTGAAGTACTAGAATTAGTGGACTGCATTTTGTGTTACTCATGATTGGCATGCTATTTTCTACATGGGAGAGGAAGACAAGCCATTAATCTTGTCCTTCAGATGATTTCATCATTTCTCAAAATACTAAAACGTACGTTTTGATCAGAAGGACGTTCCGAGCTCCCATTGTGTGGATCTCTAATTATAATTTTACAACAAAAAGAAAAAATAAATTCAATGTCTTGTATTTGCTTACGTTTAATCACTGAGTTCTGAATCTGTACCCATACTGCTTTTTTCTTCTACTTGATAATCTCTGCCCAACTCTTCTCCTGGCACAGATGAGTTTCCAGTAACTCCACTTGCTTCTGCAGTATAATTAGTTTGGGTATCATTTGCATGTGGTTGTTGCTTTTCCATCATTCCGGACAAAGCCAATCTTGGAGACCACTCCAGGACATCGTCTATGATATTTGAGACCCGTTTCTGGTACCTGTAAAACAATTGAGCAAGTTTTTAAACTAAAGGTTTTCCAATGTAAAGAAAGAAATTTCACGTTATATGATGCATGCTATTTTCACCATTATAGTCTTGCCAAAAGCAGGACTGCTAGCAAAAGAATTACAGAAAATCTTACTCCGAAACCCACCAAGAAGGAAGCCTTATTATTGTCAATACACTCAATAAAACTAGCACAATCTAGACATTTAAAAAAATATTTTATCATGCAAGGTATATCTTTTCAGCATGGATTCATTACTAAGAATAGAGGATGCCAGTCACCTCCCTATCAGAATGCAACAAGAACAAAATACAAATCCTCATGCCAGACCAAGCCCCTAAGCTTGCCTCAGTTAAAGCAAACTATAATGTTAATTATGAAATAATTAAGCTTCAAGTTTACGAAAGCTTGATTCTTGAATTAACTAAATGGGCATTTTATGAATAACTGGTTATACTTGTCAAAGGCAGATATTTAATCCTCTATACTGACAATATAAAACCATCTAATAACCCATTTGCCTACAGGCTCCCGCTCCTGTTTATTAACCACCTCTAAGAAAATTCTCATATTTAAAAGGTTGCTCACCTGGCTCTGGCAGCATCATCAGGTGCATGGTGCCTCAAGACCAATACAACAACTATAGTAACTACAGCATAGAAAAGTCTAGAAGTCCATTTAGGCCGCTCTTCTTCATCTTTCTGTGGCCAGAAGCGGAACAACTCCGATAAGGTTGCTTCTTCTGCTAAAATATTAGGAAAAAACCATACTCGTTTGCCAAGAAGAATCCATAGAGCACCAAATATAATAGACCTCACTGCAAAATAAAATACATCCATGAATTTGCGGAAACCAAAATTCTTAAAGCTCAAATTACAAAAACAATATAAGACAATGAAATTTTTTAAAACTATCACCATGCAAATCCAAAAAATATAACAACAATTACACCATGTCATGGACAGATTACACATACTACCTACAACTAATCAAAAATAGAGACATAAATACAAAATAAAAAATCCCAAACAATTTTACACTGAATAAATAGAAAATAGAAACAAGGTTTGAAGTTTTACACTGCCCCAGACTGAACTTTTAGCACAAGAAGTTGGTAGAAAAATCAAACAAAGAAATATTTTCCAAAATCTAGATTAAAAAGTACGAGCACAAACAAACAAAATATATTCATTCTCTCAGAAGATACATAGACCAGCTGCATTAATACGTATATAATAATGTTAAAATTGAAAATTAAACAGCCTTCGAAAATGTATTTACATAGCAGCAGGCTTAGTATCAGCAAAAGGATTCCAGCACAAGCATAGAGGACAAACAACTTGCAACTATGAGGGAAGACTGGAAATAGGCAAATAGCAAGTGTCGCTACAGGCCATAGAAATGAAAGAAGTGTCTGCCAAAGTGGTCTTCTTTTGACATAATTCCACACAAAGAAGGCGTCATTTTCAGAGAACACTTGATCCTGCCAGACATGACAGACACTTGATCAAAATGAAAAGATATACAGGTTATAGAATAAAAAAAAAACTTAAGGTTTCTATTGAATGAAACCGACAAGACATGCTTTTATTAAATTGCACTGTCATATGTAAAACATAATAACTCTTTCAGCATTACCTAGCATCAAAATAAGCTAACAAAATCAAATCTACCTAGCAAATTTTCCTTCCTATTCATAAAGTTCTTGGTAAAAGAAAATTCACATCTGGAGAGTGCAGAATAGTAAAAAAGATGATCATAATTCACAAAAAAAACGACACATTTATGCTTTTTAAATAAAAAAATATGATAAAACAAGGGAAGGAAAAACTCATACCGGGAAAATTTCCAAATGAGCTGGCCACGAGGACAATTTTTTCTTCCCCGGACGCACAGTTTTCACAACACGATCACACCTCACCAAAAGATTTTTTTTAAGAAGAATATCACCTATGTCCTCTGCCTCAAGGTCATTATCAGAACCCAAAACCTCCTTAAGCTCGGGATGATTTTTTAAAAAGCTGACAAAATCCTTCCCCCTAAAGTACTCAACACGTGCCTCTTGCAAGACAGCCCACCTTGATTCAAGTTTCTTATGGTCTCTCACCTTGTCAGCAAAAAACTTGAACACATCTTTACCAGAATATTGTTTCTGCAAACCAAAACATATAGCCCGCAATTCAGAAATTAAATACTTGATCAATATAACTTAAGATGTAAAACATCGTTCTCATCTTCCTCTTTCTTTCTCTTCATCGGATGTTCAATTCTAAATTTTCTAGTTAAAATGCATGTTAAAATTTACTCATCTTTGCAACAAATCACCAAGGAGCCTTTACTATTCTAGAAAGCCTTTAAACATGCTATTCACAAATTAAAATGCAAAATATCCACCCCATTTTCTTTGATCTTCTTGTCATAAAATGCAAAATTCTAAATTTCCAGTAAAATCTCCTTTAATACTATAGAGAGAATACAACTTAAGATTAAGAAAAAAATCACAAATTAAAATGCACAATATCATCCCCATCTTCTTCATTCTTCTTGTCATAAAAAGCTAAATTCTAGATTTCCAGTTAAATCTCCGTTAATAATACAGAGATAATACAACTTAAGACTAAAAAAATACCACAAATTAAATTATTTGCACATAATCAATCTCATCTTCTATCTTCTCTTTAAAAAAAAACGCTCAAGTCTAAACTTTCCAATTAAAATTCCCTCATATTTGCAACAAACAAACCACCTACAAGCCTCTAATTCTAATAGTAAGAAAGAAATATTTTTAAAAAAATTAAAGATTAAAATATCTATCAAAAATCTATAAAAGCAGCCAACTTTATGATCCAACAACAAACTAAACTGCAGCAACACGCCCATGCTACACTTCCCCTTCTGTCCCAATCAACCCACAAACAATTTGCATTTTGCAGCAAACAATAAACACCCCTCCCCACAAAGGCATACAAAGCGCAGGCGCGATCAAATCAGTTCTCAGACTTTCTCATTTCAATCAAAACATAGAAAAATTCATCCCAATCAAACAATTTAAAAAAAAAAAAAAGAAAGCAAAGAATGAGCAGAACAACGAAGCAGACCTTGGGGGTGGCGGGGTCGCTGCGGCGGACCCGTTTCTTGTCGGCGGCGGCCTTCGTCATCTAGAGCTCCGCCGGTCGCCGTCGTAGGAGATCGCCGGAGGTCAGGGCGAGGGGACGAAGGTTGGACGTCCAGAGGGGAGAGAATTGAGGGTGAGAGATCGGGTGCGAGGCCGGCCAAAAGTGACCGCGATGGATATTTTTTATTAACTACCATTTTAATGAGGGCTCTATTTTGATCGTCTTTTATTAATCAAAGTTGGAGTTTTGATTCCTGCTCAAAGCGATAATATATACTCCATCTACATGATTTAAAATTTGATTTTTTTAATATATTAATACTCTATTACGTTAAGTTGCACTTTTTCATTTTTGTAATAATTTTGAAAATGAATTAAGTGTTCTGTCTTTAATAATTTTCATATTTGTTATTTTAAAATTATTTCCATTATATTCTCCTCCTTTCACAAGTTCTCTCTTATTCGATAAAAAATTTTCTCTCGTAATGTGTGATTAGGGTTGACAGATGAGCATCGAACCGAAATCGACTCGTCTTTGGCTCGATTAGCCCATGAGCTGAGAACTCGGCATGTTTATTGTAAAGTGGAGCTCGGCTCCAAGAGCGGGAGCTCATCAATTTTTTTTAAAATTTTCCAGTTGGGAGCCAAAGCCCAAAAGGCTACCAAAAAAAAAAAGTGTTGTTGGGTTTTGTTATGCCCAACAACCCAACAACACCTATTAAGAAAAAAAAGCCAAGTTAAGGCTCGCGAGTCATGGGTTTAGGCTCAACTAGGCTTGATGTATGTTGAATGTGCCGAGTGAGTAGCTCTCGACTGCCATCCCTATGTATGATTGCCTAATAAACATCGCACATATATTTGTGTTTGTGTGTAATTATCTATGTTCATGGGATGAGCACTCTCCAATTGTGGAATGTGATTGCTTGCGTAGGTTTTTGTGATGTTTAAAATCACATCGAGGTGCTCTTGTACAACCCAACAAGTTAGTTCAATCGTCAATTCGAATCAAGTAAGTTTCACAAACTGCGTGCTGAGCCAAAGCCGGCCGTGAGTTATGAGCGATGAAGGTCAGGTGTACCTAAGTATATGATGATAACACCAGAAATATAATGAGAAATGAGTTATTAGAGTATATGATAGTATGCATTATTTTTTTTATGTCTTTGATTGTAAAATTATTTTTAGGCCAAATAATAAATTAGAATGTGTTATAGGGTAGTTTGGGTGGGCTATTAGTTATAGAACATGTCATTGTGATGTTATGGTATGTATTATATTTTATGAGAATTCTTCCATATTTTTCTAGATATTTTTGGGATTTATTAAAAGTTAGTTATTATTTTTGACTCGTGTCGGAGTTGAAGCAACTTTTATTTATGATATCGCCACTGGCTATTTTTCCCTCCCAGCGCTTCTCTCCCCCTAAAACCCTCGAGTCAGCCTCTCCTTCCCCATCACCGACGCTACCTCCGATCGCCTGGCCTCCACAATGTGAGCAAGCTGAGCATTTGTGCCCCACGATCTTCCCCGACTGGAGCACAGCCCAGTGCCACATATATCGGCAGGATCTCCACACCTCACCGCCCACCACCATGGGTTTAGCCATTTTTCAGCCAACTGCCACTGCATCCGACCTTGTCATCCCCGTAGACATGTTGGGCTCTCTGAGCTAGTGCCAACGGTACCCCATACCACCACCATCCTGCCGGTTAGCCGTTGCCGACAACAGTCACCAGAAAACCACTGGAAAGCTGCCGGAAAACCATTGAAAATTGCCAAAAATGATCGAAAAATCTGATTCGCTGAAATTGGCAAGATCTTCTGCCAAACTCAGCCAAGTAAACCTAATCAAACTTCGGGACACGCGACCAAACCCTAACGAGTCATCAATTGTTGTCGATCATCGTCGCCGACAATGCAAGGTATAATTACCTTCTATTTAATTATTTAAAATTGATGATTGCTAGCATGATATGTTAGGATTGATTATTTATCGTGATGAATGCCTGATTGTGAATGAAGTGATGATTTGCGTGATTTGGATGATTTGTTTAATATTGAATGTATGCTAATGATCTAATTTAAGTAAATTAAATCTGAGCATGCTAATTAACTACAATGTAACTTAGAAAAAACATAATAAAATCGGTGTGAATTGGATGAGTTAGGGATATTTTTTATTGTGATGAGGATTGTTGATTGTTTGATGGATGATGATTGTATTGTGAGTGTGATGTTCACAATGAGTATGATGCATCATGCAGTTAACGGGCATTAGCTTCTAAATTTCATGAGTAGGTACGGAGTAGGAGCTTGCCACATGGGTGCGCAACCATGATTGGAGTTTTTACCAGATCCGTTTAGGACTCCCTCTCGATTTATTGTCTCATTCTATCATGTTTTGTTTTAATAGGTAAGCGGATGTATAGAGTGGTGGATATATCGTATCCCACTCCACACGGGCCATTTAGCTGATTGTATTTTCGGATTAATAACCCTCGAGTTTATTTTTGAAACTCAGATCAAGTTCACGATGCCTTCGGGCCTATTATATTTCCAGGACTATGTCTATATAGTTTTCATGTTTTCAGTGAGATGTGAGACAAGGAAAAACTGACAGTCACATTTGAGATAGGGCATGCATTCATCAAAGTGGGCTCTGGAATTAGTGAACGTCTGTTCCATTCCTGAGAGATCCTGATAACTCTACCTTTGAGTTCCTTAAATTCAGATAAGTGTGGAGGTTTACAGTTACTACTATGCAACACATGTCTAGATTTGTGGCTTAAAAGGGTACTGAAGGTGCATGCATGCTTAAGAGTATTCAGCCTCTATACTCAAGGCCAGGAGTAATACTAAGGTTGTAGAGGGCTGAGAAGAATGAAAATGATTTTCCCACGCAAAGGATGTTTTAAAGTGGCCAATGAATGAGAATGAGATGGAAACGGGAAGCTGTCGTGCGAAGAAGAGTATGATGTTTTCATTCAATAGAAGGGTCAGCTCTCCTATATTAGTTTCTTATTAGTTATTTCTTGACCGGTAACACTCGTTACTGATGTCTCTTTATTATATATATGAGAACTATGAGGAATAAGAGCTGTCGGGACTACAAAGGAGTAGTACTGAAATCGTGCACGCATGTACCTGCCAATCGTAATTGGTGATTGTTGAACTGTGTGAATAATGCAATTTGAACGCTATGCTATAAACTGCTATGGATATTTTCTATGTGAATGAAAACAGGAAAATGAAAACGAATAGGTGAACAATATAGTTTAGACTCGACTCACATAATGAGGAAAGTAAGGGTAATTGAAAATGTGATAAAAATACTATGTTTGGACTCTGTTTGTAGATTTTTTGTTATAAATATATATTGTTTATCATTGATAGGGTGGCTCCTATTGTACTTTTAGAAGAGACTTTGTTTGTCTTGTTTTAAAAATAGATATTTCTTTTGAACTTTACATTTTTGGTTCGTTTGTATGATTGTCTGCATATCATAGCATGCATGTAGGATAACATTAGAACCCAAGTATCTCCTCCATACTTTGCATGTTACATCTCCATTTTGAGATGCAAAGGGTAGATCTGGGTTGGCTTAACCCAATCAAGTAGATTAGAGAACAGTTCGGTCGTCAGTAATATTTTCAGATTGGTTCATAGGTGAACCGAAATAGGGTGTTACAAACATGGTATCAGAGCTAACTCTTGGTTGATTATGATGGTAGATGCATTATAAGTTACATGTGTATGAAAGCTACACCGAGCTATAGCGACAGGTATTTTTCTACCTTAATGTTTTTGGGGTGTAGATTTTCTTGCCAAGCAGTGGTGTGACAGGGTGATCAGATTAGAGCAGGGAGTACCAGCAGGATGGTGTAACAGACTCGTAGGATGCAGATTATGGCCCAATCCCCTCCATTGCCCAGATAGGATAGTCGTAGATATGGTCACAATTGCACATCTTCTAGTCAAGCGAGAACCATTGTGCCACCAGAAGAGGCCAGCGTACCAGTTTTAGTTAACCGATGGAGTGAGGACTGTCACTGAGACAGTCGCTGTGAAAGTCATCGTAGTAGAAGTTGTCAACAAGAGAGGGATGCAGCGATTGCCAAATTAGTCGAAGTTTAGATACAAATTCAGCAAAACCAAGAGGAATTTAGGAGAGAGTTTAAGCAAATAGCCCTTTTAGTAGCCAGAGCTTAGAAAAGACCAGAAATTGATGATGAGGCACGAGGCAAGCTAGTAGTTCGCATGGGCCCTCTGCCACCACCTCCTCCACTGCTACAATAGAGGGCTACTCCAACAATGACTCCTCTATTAGCCCCATTTCAAATAAGAATAGGACTGGATGTCAGTGAACCTGCTGTGGCAGGTAGTGGGCAGACTGCAAGTGGAAGTTGAGCTATATGATGTGATAGTATACCAGCAAGTATAGGACCATATTTTCATTGTATAAGCTAAGAGAAGGATTGAACAGATCAGTGGATGGAAGGAATCTGGAGCTGTGACAATATAAAAGGTTCGTGAAGAATGGTGGACAACCTTTTTTTTGGGAAGTTGGATGCAGAAGAGGCATTCTTGTGGATATCATCAGCCATAGGAGTATTTGGTAGTATAGGATGTCCGATGGAGCACAAAGTATGCATCATTATAGGGCCATTCCAAGACGAAGTAAGAGTATGGTGGGATTCAGTGCAGAATTTCACATTTGCCTACCATCAACTTTAGGACAGATTCAGAGCATAATTCGATGGAAAGTACTTTCCACCATATTTTAGGAACAAGAAGGAGCGGGAGTTTAGACATTGAAGCAAGGACCATGACAGTGGTGCAATATGAGACAAGGTTTAGAGCTCTAGAAAGATTCGCACCGGATTTGGTTCCCACCGAAGAAAGAATGATACAGCATTTTTATGATGGCCTCCATCATGAGATCAAGTTGACCTATTTGGATAGGAAGTTTGCTACCTATGGTGAGGTTGTGAGAGCTGCAGGTGAAGTAGAGTGAGTTATAGCTACTAGACCTCGAAGGGATTTTGACCATAGGCAGCAACATCCAAGGCCGTATCAACTAGAGCATGGAGCACAATTGAGACATTGAACAGATGCAACAATTGCCAAGTTTAGGGCTATGGATGGCCAAGTTCAGGGCTACAGAGCACCCTTCTGTCAATTTGTCAACGTCAACATGGAAGTGAATGCAGAGTAGGCATGAATGTTTGTTATAGATGCAGTCAGCCGAGACATCAAGCCATAGATTGCAAAGTAGGCACTAGGGCATGCTATAGTTGCAGCCAACCAGGGCATAAAGTTGCAACTTGTCCAACTTGCTCTACCAAGCAGTTGATGCTCCCAACGCCTCTACTGACACTTGCACTCTCAACTCCCCAGCAGTAACCATGGTAGAGAGGCCAACAGAACTAAGGTCAAGGCTAGAGAGGCGGAGATCAACAACCACCGAGACAACAGTAAAGGGGATAGAACCAGAGATGGTACATGGCTGAAGGACAATCTAGATAGTAGAGGTGTAGACAACAGGCATTGCTAGCTCAGAGTCAGGCAACACCACCAGCAGTTCCTCCTGCCTCAGCATAGCAGTAGTCGGTGAGGTTGTATGCAGCCACAATGGCAGAGGCACTAGAGGATATGATAGTCGTGCAAGTACATTTTCAATAGGCTTTGTACCTACACAAATCTTATTTGATCCTAGCTACATGCATTCATTTATTTTGTACACGAACACAAGTAGAATTGGATGTAAGATATAAGAGTTAGGACATTCACTCTTAGTGTCCACTCCTGCCAGTAGTGTGATAGCTATGGGTGAGTGTGTGCGTAATGTCCCTATTGAGATTCAACAGCGACAACTTGCAACGGATTTGATATTGTTCATGCTACATGAATTTGATGTGATATTTAGAATGAAGTGGATGTCTAAGCAAGGAGCCATGATAGATTACCGAAGAAAGGTAGTGACTTTCTGCCACAAAAGACATCATTTGTTCTTCCAAGGTCAAGTCAAAGATAGAGACTAAGGATGGATATCCTATCAAAATACCATAAAACAACTACAAAAAGGCAATGAACAGATAATGGCAACGTTAATCTTGGCTGAGCAAAGTGGTTTAGGGAACAAGCCGAGCATTGAGGATATTCCAGTGGTCAGAGAATTCATTGACGTATTCCCAAGAGAGATTACTAGATTGCCGCCAGACAGAGAAGTAGACCTTTCCATTGAGCTAATGTGTGGCACAACACCGATCTTTAGAACTCCATACAGGATGGCACCTCTTGAGCTCAAGAACTCAAGGAACAATTACAGACACTTTTAGATCAAAGATTCATCAGATTGAGTGATTCCCTACGGGGTGCAGCAATGTTATTCGTGAGGAAGAAGGATGAAAGCATGTGTTTATGCATTGATTACAGGATGCTAAACCATGAAGCTATTAAGAACAGATACCCTCTTCCTCGCATCGATGATCTATTGGATCAGTGGAGCTCAGTAATCGTCTTCTCAAAGATTGATTTGAGGTTTAGGATACTACTACCAGTTGAAGATTAGAGCAGAAGGCATCCCGAGGATTGCATTGAAGACCATATATGGACACTACGAGTTTTTGGTCATGTCTTTTGGATTGATCAATACTCTGGCAATATTTATGGATTTGATGAACAGAGTGTTCAGCCCATACTTGAACTAGTTTGTAATCGTCTTGGTAGACGACATATTGGTATACTTTTCGTCGAGGGAAGAATATGAGCAACATCTGAAGATAGTGTTGCAAAAGTTGAGAGAGCATAGATTGTACGGGAAGTTCTCGAGTGTAGTTTTTGGCTGTTAGAGATGAACTTTCTCGGCCATATAATCTCACCATCAAGCATCTCGGTAGATCCAACCAAGATAGAAGTAGTACTACAATGGGAACAACCGAATACACCTACAGAGGTTTGGTGTTTCCTAGGCCTAGCTGGGTACTACAGATGGATTATTTAGGATTTCTCTTCCATAGCAGCCCCTCTTACACAACTGACTAGGAAGGAGGAACGGTTCAGATAGATGGATAAATGTGAGTAGAATTTTAGGATGCTGAAGGAGAGATTGACTTTAGCGTTTATCCTCACATTGTTAGAGGGACACGAGGATTTTGTAGTTTACACAGATGACTTAAAGATAAGGTTCCTATTTAAACCCAAATTTGCTAAACCTAATCTAAATCAGATGCCAATGGGAAACACTTGAGCCAGATCCTTCGTGTCTCAAACTTTAAAGTGGATATTCGATTCAAATGAACCTGATACACCTGACTTATTAAATAAAAAAATTAATGCATAGTTTCTGTTCGCTCCATATTAGTTGTGGGGGATGTCACTGCCAATGACTTAGGAACAAAATTTATTAATCAATTGAGCTTTTGGGATGAGAGAAACTTATGAAATTTTATTGGATCTAAATTGGCCTACAACTGGTATTAAAATCCATGTTAAAATTTTTTGAACCGTACATAATTTGACTGAATAACCCACTTTAGTTGTCTCCTAGAACTTCTTTGACATGTGGCCCCTCATGCGAAGGGAATATTATTTGAGTAACCCATGTATAAGGCAAAATTATAATTCAAATTTGTTATGGGTGGCCAATGAATTGGATATAACCTTTGAAAAAGAGAGGTGCATAAAAACTTATAATAATGAATTGACCCAACCCATATTGCATCAACCTTTTTAAGTTCACAAATCTAACAAATTGGTATTTTTTATTATAAATATCCAAAAAATGTAACTTCCCAAATTCAGAACAGAAAGGAAACTAGCTCGAGTGTTACTCGATTAAAGGAGTGAGCAGTTTCTGGTGCAATTAAAGTGGATATATTCAGAAAATAACATTGAAAACGCAATAAAACACGGTAAAATTGCCAATATCTTTAAATCATCTTGATGTCTCAATGTTAAAAATCAATTCAAACCAGCTTAAAATAGTAAAAGTCAGTAAATACCAATTTCAATAATTTCATGTACAGTAATATAATATATGAAAAAACAAATACCGTAATAACTCTAGAATCAATAGCCACCACCATTCAAGTAAATCGAAGTATCCCCATTGTGACTCCAATTCCTTCACAAGGATGAAAAACCTATGTGTTTTAAAACAAAATGTCAATAATCAATGTTGCTTGTCCTCACATAAGTAATATATAAATAGGTGAGCTGCAAATAACTCACGAAATTACAATATAACAATACATTGAAGAATGATATAGTGTACATCGATACAGTAGTCCCTCGATACTATCATCTACAGGGATAAAACAGTCATATGCCCTCTACAGTGCATACATAAAGGGTCAATAACAATTAATAGTGCAGTATAGGATAACACAATAGTTCATTAATAATACAATATTGTAATCTATTAGGGGTAATGTTCCTTTTGAGTCACGAATGCAAAGGAGGGAAAAACCTAGACATCGGTCAACACACATAACAATAATAGCAATTATGTGGACGTTCAGTCAATAAGTATAATAGTAATAGTAATAGTATCTATAACAATGAACTTGATAACAAGTTATACAAGAATAGAACATGATAACAAACATATAAACAACATAGAACATCAAGTAAAACATTGAACATGAATATAATGTCTGAATCTAGACTAATTACATCTCTTAATTAAGATAACTAACCTCTTCTTTGGTGAAAAACCTAGAACTATCACCAAAACCTTCAAAACACAATCTCCAAAGGGAAGAAATAGAATGAAAACTAGACGGAGAAATAAGAGAGATCATCTAGAGAGAGAAGATGATGAAGAGAGGGGAAAAGGGCTGCTAGGTTCGAACCTGCAAACTCTTGCAAATCAATCTTCTTGCCTCTTTATATAGATGTAGGTATCCTATTGGCATACAAACGTCTTCTAATTAATCTCCATAGACTAATTTACCCTTAAGCCGTCTACACGAACCTTTAGTGGACAATGCCATCCACATATAATGATGACTCTTAGCCTAGAGCAAAACTAGACCGTTGAACACTAATAATGCTAGACTTGTACTTAAATCATCTGATCGTATACATAATTGCTTAAGCGAATAAATTAAATTTAAAAATTAGTCGAACTAACCATTAGGGATATGAAATTGGATCACATGTGATCACATCCAACTTGTCCACTAAAGGTAAAAACTTGTATGGCAACTAATCTCTAGAGATTTTACTTGACCATTTGTCTCCTTTTCATAATTGAGCATTAGACAAAGGTCTTGTTTAACCTAACTCAATATTATTAATGCATAATATATAATTGAAAGTATCTTTCATTAAAACAGACTGTGCTAAAAAATAAAGACTTGACTGTGGCTATATCTTACTCAAGAGAAGGAAGAAAATGAATTAGGATTGTTTGTATTATTTGTTTAATTATCTTGATAACAGTTAAAGACTACGTCGGTATGTTAAGATTAACTCCCTTATGTAGATACCTATGACTCTAATGCATTCCTACGGTTAAATTCATAAACTAATTCATCCATGGATATCATCAGTCTACCTATTCTTAGGTCTGATCAAGTCTCTTAATCATACAAAAATTAGTTATTCTTTTGAAACTTTAAGCGTGGGTATGAACTAACCAACTTATAAGAAATGTAACAAGATAACCAAAACAAGATATATTATATATCGCCCTAGATCCATCATATACCACAGATCACTAAGTGTTTACTTCATAAGTGAATAAGAATATGTCATGAAGTTTATCAAAGAAGACAACATAGTAGAAGAGAAAAGAGGGAGTACGCAAATTTGTCGGGACGAAGTCCTGGCTTGAGCCTCTTTTTTGTAGTGCTTCCTCCCTGGAACTTGGCGTCCATAGCTTTTCTCAGTGACCTTCAACTTGGGAGTATGAAAGATGAATAGAGGAAGTGTGTGTGTTTTGTCTTTCAGATGTCTTTTCTAATCTATGATATCTTGAGTAGTGTATCTCCTTTACAATGTGAGCAGGGGTATATATAACTAAAGGTTTGGAGTTTCATTTGGGAATGAGTCAGCTTCTTGGTAGTTTTCTTCCTCCACTTTTTGGTAGGTGTTGACTTCATCATGATATTTCCAACTTATTCCCTTGTCCCCTTGAAATTGAGTGAAATTGGTGGTGGACTTATCTTCAATAGTCCAAATTATTCAAGGTGTCGAACAAGGGAAGCAAGCTTCCTTGCTCTTTCACAATCAACAACTCCACATGAGTGGCTTCCTAATCATTGGGAGTTGGCGGCAATGTTTCTTCCTTTTCCCACAAGATGGCCATCTAGCAGTTTGGAAGTGAGAGTTGGCAAATTTGTCCGGTTAGGTGGGGAAAAATTTTAGATGTGAAAGTGCCATTACCATTCAAAAGGTGCCCTACATGTGTGCAGAATTGCAGGTGTGCATGTTTGAATTGGCAAATCTAAGCATACTAGAAAGTGTTTCATGTGGTCCATCTTAAGTTCATGAAATGGTGGTTGCTCCAGTTGAACATGTGCACAAACTTGGCCCCACTCCTTCAAAATATCATGTTTATTCAAATATGATTGTCAATTTACCAATATTTGCTAGAACTAGTGACAATCCAAAATTTTAAAATTTTGAACAAAAATAGCATAGAAATTGATGTGGAGGCATGAAGATGATATATAAAAACTACCTAAATGTTACACTAATCTACCACTTATCAAACCCCAAACTTAAACTTTGATAGTCCTTAACAAAACAAAACATTAGTTGTTACTCAAATTTCTTGATAATTGTAATCAAATGACAAAAGACATGTCTATACACGAGAAAAAATCTATGAGTATTTTTCTCACAAGCGAGTATTCCTCCCATGATCCTCAACCGAGTTTAGATTAATTGGGAACCTTGCAAGCTTAGGTAGATGTGTTCATTATATGTCTCATAGCTAGAGAATTCTCTCCACGAAATCGAATCTTGAGACTAATAAGGATCAAAAGAATTATTATATTGTAATGGGGCTTAGGGTTAGGGTTCAAAACTGTATAAAAGGAGACAAATCAAGGGCATCACTAACTTAGAAATTTCATCAATTGATCATTATGCTCGATAAGAATAGTGACTAAGATTTTTCTTTAAGTATCTTCCCCTAACTTGTTCCTGATTGCTCCTTCATTTCCTAACATATACTCTTTATCTTTCTTTTTTTTAACAAAAAAAATATATTAACATTTAGAATGTCACCCCGTGATCTCAATAGAATTACTCATGCTCAAAAAAGTTTTTTCGCTTCTTCTTTCATTTTTCTTTCCTTCGCACTTCTTCCTTTTTTCCTTGAAAATTGTCACCTACTTATTGATGACCGTGAACAAAATTTCGTAGTTAGTCTTGCTAATTCAAGGTGAAAACAAAAAGAAATTTGGCTAGGGCTTTAAGTTCATTAGGGATAAAAGTTGGAGATTAAATTGAGGCTAAATTTGTCTAACTGCAGTTCTGTTTAGAGATGGCTACTGTGGATCCGAGTGATCAAGTCTCACCTAAATAATTTCCAAACTAGCCAAAGTATTCTCTCCGCCTCAAGAATTCTAGCTTGAAATTCTAATTTTCTTCTCTCCTAGAATTGCAAAAGTTCCCATTTTTAATCTGAAGTTGGGTATTTGGTTGGTTAATAACTAGATTGTTATTGAAAATGTACACTATTGAAATTTTCTAATGCGAGATTTGTTTTGATCAAAGCATGCTATAATCACAAAACTAGAATGCCATATTTTCTAATGCGTCAAAGTTTCCTATTGTCTAGTATGCATAATAGTTATACAAACCAAAATACAAATTAATCGTTCCTCTACCAAACTTAGTTGCAATTGTGCACTCATAGTTGATTAGACAAGTAGTTTTTAAAATAACAATTTTGACTAGATGTAATTAAAGTAGCAACAAAATAGATAAAGAAAAGAACAAGGATAGAGAATTGCTCATTAGGTGTGTCAATCTTCATCCTCGAAAGTGAGGTTCGCCTCGGTGACAAGACTTGACAGGGAGTCTCCTATGAGATGTATGTGTGGCAACCTCCTTGTCCTCTTCCGTACTTTTGTTTTGAACTTTTGTCCCACAAGTGGTGCCTAGGCTTGCTTTTTCTTTGGCTTCTTCTTACCTGAAGGGCCTACAAACTTAGAATCAAGAGAAATTGGTATATTAGTCAAATTCAATTTTCCTTTGGCCCATTTTTTCTCCATGTATTGGTTCCATGTGTGCTGGTAGGTCAAGAAATTAAGGATTTTTTTATGAGTTTCCTTAATCTCCTTGATCTCATCTCGGATCTCAATGCCCATGTGTTGACTTCTCACAGTTGGTTTCTTAGTTGAAGCCTTGAAAGTGATTGTGAGGCCGACTTTTACCTTTTCTTCATTCTTCTCCACCATGAAACCTAATTGTTGGGAAGTGTAGTGCAGGAAATCACTTATGTGCTTCCCCCTTCTCTACCTTTTCTTCCTCATGCACAACTTGCTTTGCTTTTGCTTTCTCTGCCAATGGGACTGAGCTCTCTCTAACGTCTTTTTCTTTGAATTTTATCTTGACAATCCTTTCAATTGCAGGCTTCTAATGTGCTTTTTCCTCCATTGTAGGCTTGGCTGATGTAAGGACATCATCTTTCTTGGTAGGAGTCAGTTTATCAAGACTAGGACTACTTGGAGTTACTCAAGTTGATTTCCTTGGTATCATCAATTTGGGTCTAGGCATACTCTGCTCTACAGCCATCTTTTCTTTTGCTTTTGCTTCTCCTACTGTCACTTGTTGTTGTATTGTCTTCACAACTTGTTTCCTTGGGGACATGATAAAGAAGGTAGTAATGGCCGGATGGTGAGCTTCTCTTTCCTTGGGTAGTGGTGATAATTTTGATTTTTTACTGTTAGTATTTTCCCTTTCTTCTTTCTTTTCTTTCCTTGCCTTTGCCTTCTAGGGTGCAATGGTTCAGCAGTGGGATCAACTGCTTCTAACTCAGCTTGGTAGTGAAGTCCTCAAAGCAAGATGGGGATTCTGTGGGTTGGGCTTTGATCTTTTAAGAAGCCAGTTGCTTCTTTCGAACCACTCAGCCACATATCATTGTATCAACCACAATAAAAAAAATAAACTTTATATCTACACACTCATTCAACTTGCCTTTTAGTTCGATTTGGTTTGGCTAAGCTTTTGGCTCTCAGTTATAGGGAGGGTTGGTGTTGCTCGTGCCTTGGTTTGGAAGGCTTTGGCTTATGTGGGTGCCAGTTGGTGTGGTTTTGTTTGGCATATGTTGGGCTTTATGAGTGGTAAATAAGATCATTTACACGTTAGAGTGGTCACTTGGGGGTGGGGGGGGAGGGGGGGGTTAGTCATGAATTTGGTGTCAAGATGTTATCAAATACCTAAGTTGATATAGTCATTGGCTTGCTATCACGCCACTTCATGATAATATTTTACTTTATATATGTGACCAGTTTGACTTCATACTCATCTAAAGATTTCTTGAGTATAGTACCCTTATAAAAGTCATGAAATTTGTGTAAGTATAATTTAATCAAAGCCATAAAGATGTCATGAATCATATCGCATTAATAGACTAAACCACATGGTGGACCATGTCTATTAATTGTACGTGCATTCATGCACACCTCTCCAATTTACTATACCAAGATTCATTGTCTTTTCATTTCCTCGTCTTCTAATTTTTTTATAAAAACTTTGTCTCTATAAACACATCTTTTTACCCTAAATTCCAAATCGTATTGCTATCATCCTTCCACCATTTGTTGAGTTTTTTCAACATTGTCGTCCACCAGAATTTGCAATGAAAATTGGTTGTACATCGAGATAGTCGTACGTCAACTATACTTTGATGTACATATTTCTGTCGCCGAATCTATGGTGGTTCATTATTCTTTTGTGTATGTTTTTATTTAATCCTCTTCTTTTTTTTCTAACATTTATTGAAAGTCTATACCTTTTGACTAGATTTGGAACCTTGATCTTGTATACCTACATTTTGGTTAAATCTTCTATTTTGTAACTCTTGCACTATTGTTTTGTTATTGTTCTTTTTCATTCATGCATGTTATATTTTTATTCATCTATTGTGATTTACAAATATATAATAATTAATTTAAATTAATCTTATCTTGTTTGATCACGCATATTCATTCATGCATCTTATAAATTGTGTTAGATGT
Organism: Piper longum; assembly: GCA_032619315.1. Classification (NCBI taxonomy): domain Eukaryota; kingdom Viridiplantae; phylum Streptophyta; class Magnoliopsida; order Piperales; family Piperaceae; genus Piper; species Piper longum. The sequence goes on along the minus strand of JAVDBV010048087.1, from coordinate 911 downwards.
TGAGTTGTGGTTCATTTATAGGTTGCATGGTTCGAGCTCTCTAATAGATTGCTTGGACTTTAGAGACCAGGTCCATTTAAGATTCATTTCTTACTTTATGCTTATATGTGGGTGGGTTGTTTTATATCATATTACGAGTTAAGTAGTGGTTTTATCGTAGACGATGTGTTTACTAACCTCCTCCGGTCCAACATAGGTTCACTACCCTCAATCCAACAAGACGATGATTTGCAAGATCTTCCATTCAATGCCTTAAACAGTGTCATACCAATGCTTGTTTGGTAACAATTATTGTAAGAAAACTCTACCAAAGATAGGTGTTCCTCCCAACTACCATTAAAATCTAACGTGCACGTTTTAAGAAAATCCTCTAAAATCTGAATAATATGCTTAGATTGTCCATCAGTTTATAGATGAAAGCAGTACTGAAAGACAATTGAGTACCCAATGCTTCATAAAATGCTTCCCAAAATTTGGAAGTAAATCTCAAATCACAATCCCACTCTATCTCTTTTGACACTCCATGATACCTCACAATCTCGGAGATATATAATCTTGTCAATTTCTCTAATGTGAAGCCTATCCAAATTGGAATAAATAAGTAGATTTTGTCAATCTATCAACAATTATCCAAATAGCATCATGGTAATTTCTGGTCTTTGGTAAGCCAAATACAAAATCATAGGCAATACACTCCCACTTCCATTCTCAAATTTCTAGAAGTTGCAAAGTAACACTTGGCCTCATGTGTTCTGCCTTAATCTGCTAGCAAGGTAAGAATTTTATTTGTTTTGGTCAAGAATTTTATTTGAAAACTTTGGTTGCAATCATCAAGTCCTAAATGGACTTGGTCTCCAAGCTCCAAACAATCTATTGGTATTTTAATTTGCCAACTCCTCAAGAGCATTTTA